>PVLD010005063.1:0-116841 GCA_004027595.1 Dinomys branickii | reverse complement strand
AAAAAAAAAAAAAAAAAAAAAAAAAAAAGGACAAAGCCTCAAATTCGTTCTGGTGGAAGAACTCAGCAATACTCTGTGGACTTCCTTATGCTTATTTTATGGTTTACTGTATTCTAGTTTCCTACGCTGGGTTTTTTCAGGTACATGTGGTGGGGGAGACGAGCACATACAGTGGAATCTGAGACGCACCTGCAGCTTGCCCTGTAGGTTCAAGTTGTATCTCTGTTTGGACCCTGCAGCAGGTACGGGGGGGGGGGCGCCTCTGCGGGGCCGAAATCTAAATGAGGCCATGTTTGCGAGAGCTTGCCCTTTACAAACTACCTGTATTATTGTCCTGGGCGTCTCAGAAATATGGAGGGGAGCCTGCTCCGCGAGGCCTTGTGGGAATTGGAGTCCTGCCTCTTGTGTCCCAGCGGTCTGGTACTTCACCTCCCGGAATGCTCTTTGGCCCGGCGCGATGTCTTAGGGGAGTTGAAGTCTCACTTTCGTTGCTGGATCCAGCCTCCTCTTCCTCGGAACTACAACTTCCCTGTGCCCGTGCGTTTTTTACTGTTTTCCTGTGTGCACCAGCTATGAGGTGGAACTAGAGACAAATGTTTAGTAAAGATTTTTGTTGTTGTTTTTGAAATGTTTAGTTCAGTTTTGAAATGTTTAGTTTGGTTGATATTGGTTGCATACGCCGTTCTAAGGATTAAATATGGAATTGTTGCATAACGTGTTCCAAATATTAGGCAGTGTGTATACTTTCAAAACAGCTAACAATCTTCAGAGCATGTTCACATGATATCTTTTCAATAATAATATTGTTTCTATCATTTGTAGATGAAAAAACTCTGGGGAAGATCATTTATCCATAGCTACACTGTATGTTTTAGATAACATGTAAATCATATGTAAAACACATGTAATAGACATTCTAGTAAATAGAGTCTTAAAATTATATATTACATTTAGTCATTTTTGTTTAGTACTTTAAAAAGATATATGAAAGTTATAATCTTTTTTATTTTTGATATCCTTATTTTTTATCTTTTGGAGACAGGGTTTTACTGTGCAGTTCAGGCTGGCCTTGAACTCACTGTGTAGC
Organism: Dinomys branickii; assembly: GCA_004027595.1. Lineage (NCBI taxonomy): Eukaryota > Metazoa > Chordata > Mammalia > Rodentia > Dinomyidae > Dinomys > Dinomys branickii. The sequence goes on along the minus strand of PVLD010005063.1, from coordinate 115,754 downwards.
CCAGGCTGGCCTTGAACTCCAAGTGATCCTCCTGTCTCAGCCTCGGGATTGCTGGGATTACAGGCATGCACCACCATGCCCGGCGGTGGGTATTCATTTTACAGTTCGGAAAACGAAAGCCTGGGAAGTTAAGCAGTGTGTTCCAGTTAACTCAGCTAGTGAACAGTACTGAAATTGTAGGCCTTTTCTGCTTGATGATACCTACTTAGAAAAAGACCCTACTTTATATAGTCAAGAGGGAGCCCATCCTTTCCGACTAAAGAATTGGAAATGTTGCCCTTATATCACATTGCCTCGTTAGTTAGACACTAAACATTAGAGCTGAAAAAACGTTCGAGATTATTTAAGTCTAAAGCAAAGATCTTTGAGCAGCTTCTGGCTTATAGTAATGGTTCTACCAATGTCAGCCATGTATAGTTTTATAATATCTTTATTTTAGAGATGAGGAAACTAGCTTAGATGGAATGCACTTTGTGCAAGGTCATGCAGTTGGTTTGTATCAGAGATGAGACTAAACCCAAGAATCATATATCCAAGTTCTGGGTTATTTTTAACCTACAAATGGTGAACTACCAGGAGCACTGGATGTATAGTTTTTCCCCTAATTTGTTCTTTCTAGGCCATAGACCAGGACCAAAATTTTAAATTATTGGTAAGGTTGTAATATTTCATTAATCCAAAAAATGCCTTTTTGAGCATCTTTATATGCTTGTGTCTATTCAAGTGCCAAGGCCACAAGGTAAAAAGTGTCTACTGGGCTAGAGCTGGAGGGACCTTATAAGTCATCAATGCTATTTCTTTTGTTTTATAAATGAGGGAAATGAATCCATAACCTCCTCCTATCCGCATGTATCAAAACCATGCTCTTGTATCCTGTTTCTGCAAGGAGAGAGGTTTCTGGAGGCTTCTTCATGGAACTGTATGGGACCCGTTGAGGGCTGCATTCTCTTCTTGGAGTCCTCATCTAAGCCTCACTCCTGTAAACACTTGAGGGGATGCTTTAGGAAATGTTTCTGTGTCCCCATCTTTGTTTTATGTACATTTGGATTCAATGTGTTCCATTTCTACTTTGAGAATAAGTCATGGTTTGGCTCCCAATACTCTTTTCTCTTTTCTTCTTTGAGATATTTAAGTAAAGAATATGATATGGAATTTACATTCACAGGTATTAAAATCTAACCTTCTAATACAAGGTATAGAAATGTGCATGAGCTTTAGAAGACATATCGGTCCTTCAATTAATATTATATGTTATATAATAAGCAAATAACTCACGTTTTCTGTGTAAAAGATGATTTATCTATAATTCATAATGACATACAGATTTCAAAATTATTGGCTGAACATTCCTGAGACATTCACCATGCAAAATGTTTTCCCCACTTAACTCTGAGTCCCCCAGGCCTCTCCCAGCTGACGGTCTGATAGTTGAGCTTCCAGTACACTGCCTGACCACTAGAAGACCCTGAAAATGTACTTGTGGGTTTGCATTCCTCAGCATCCCTGAGCTGTGTTCCCACATCTTTTCTTTGAATCTGTTCTTTTTAAATGTAGAAATGCAGCTTTGAAATACAAACATGGGAGTTTAACTTTCCTTTCAACATAGACATTTCAGAGAAAAATCTCAGGCTTTGAGGTCATCCTCCAGGGGGCTGTCTTTTGGGGCATGTCCATGTCTGTGACTTCTTAGACTAGAAAACATTCTCTAAGTAGTAAAAAAGCATAGAAGCAGAAGAGATTGCTCATATGGAGGCCTGTGATTTAAATCCTGGACTTCTCCTTTGGACAAGTTTCTCTTGGGCTTGGTTTCTTCTCTGTAAAATAGAGATAAGAAGCATTTTTACTTCATGGAGTGGTGATAAAGAAAAAGTATGTTTAAAGCCTTGAGCATGTTTTAAGGCTGCAACTAGGGTACAGTAAATAAATAATAGCTCTTATTTTGTCATTATTAATATATACTTGATATATTAAAATTCAGATTTCCTCAAGATTAAGCTTGAGCTAGTTACCTATTTTTTGAAAGGATTTGCTGTTTCTTATGGCAGCATGCTTTACTTTTACATTTAAAATGTGAAGTTATCTGTAACTTTAGTTGCACACATTGACATTCTCTTTTATGGTGGTATATTCTGACAGATAATGAAGTTTTTGTCTGGGTACTGCAAGCTGAGAGGTCTCTGATCTATGGTTCTAACTATATATTAAATATGGGATTGAAAAGCAGCCTGTTTCTGTCAGAGCAGCCTTCTGTCCACCTCTAGAAAGGGCTGGGTCCTGTCCTAGGAGCCTCAGGCTTAAAGTGAACAGTTGCCATCCAGCTGGTGAGTAATCCAGGGGCAATGGCCATGTGAATATGACAGTGCTTCTTTCTAAAACTGACAGTTTTGGTAGTCTTGATGTTATTGATAAGGAGCCAAGTTACTCAAAAGAGATGATGTAAGGGACAGGGAAGCAGAAACAGGCATATCACTGTGAGACCAAAGGGGGATGGACATAGGAAAGAGTGCAGGCCCTCAGCATTCTAAAATTGTGTTTATTCAGCATATTTATCACACTCCTAGCTCTGCCAGGAGGTAATCCATATGCTGGTGATAAGAGCAACGAATATGGCTGATGGAGGTAGTGGTGGTATATTCTAGGTGTAGAAGAAAGAAGGAAGAAAGGAGGGAAGGGAGGAAAGGAAAAGGAGAAAGGGAGGAAGGAAGGAAGGAAGGAGGTGTTGGGATATGAGTAGAAGGGAGTTCTGGGTGACTAGAGTATAAAAGTAAATCGTTAGAGGAAGTGGTGGGATGAGGCTGTAGAGACAAGTGGGTGGTGTTTCCATTGCTTGTATTTTAAAAGAATTTTGGACTTCCTTTCATGGGCTTTTGGGAAACTTTTAGCAGCCTTAAGTGAGGAAATGAAGGATTTTTTTAAAAGTGTAGTTACAATGTAGACAACACATTTGTGAGGCAGTATTTATGTGGAAACATTAGTTAGGTCTGTCCTTGAACATTAATGTGCATATGGATCTCTTGCTGACGTTTTTTTTTCAACAGTGGGAATTGAGTGCAGAGCCTCAGGCATGCTAGCAAGTATTCTACCCCTGAGTTGTATCAACAGCCCTTTTTTAAAATTTAAATTTGAGATAAAGTCTTGCTCAGTTGCTCAGGCTGGCTTGAATTTGTGACCCTTCCATATCAGCCTCCTGTGTAGCTGGGAGGCTGTATCACCAGGCCGAGGTGCTCTTGCTGATTTTAAAATGTGGATTCTGATTCAGTACATCTGGAATGGACCAGAGCATAAAGCTACTGGTTCATGGATTATACTTTTTTTTCAATTTTTGAAGATAAAGAACGAAAACACATTAACAAACAAAAAACATACATAAACAAAACAACATCCAAACAATAGAAGCAATACAGAATCTGCGACAAGGTGATAGGAAATTAACAATGGTTGTTGTATTACATATTGTTATCTTTGAATTAGTTATTCAGTTAAACAAATATAGGTATGTAAGATTGATCAAACATTAACTATTCCTTTCAATAAAGCAATAGAAGTCAGTAGTACAACTCTCTCAACTATCCTGTGTGTATATATATTTTTTTTCTCCTTTTTTTCTCTTTTCCCTCATCCCAGTTGTTTCTTCCCTTTGAGCAGATTCTTTCCCTTTCACAATATCTGTTATACCTTTAAGATTTTATTTACTCTTTCAGGTTCATACACTAGTGAGAATGCAGTATTTACACATGTAGGTCTGATTTATTTCACTTATGAATATGGTCTCTAGTTGTATCCATTTACCTATGAAAACCTCAAGTTTTTCTTTATAGCTGAGTAATATTCCATTGTGTAAAAAAAGCACATCTTTTTTATCCATTCCTGTTGATGGGCATTTGCATTGCATCCACGATTTAGCTATTACAAATTGAGCAGCTATAAACATCGGTGCACATATATTGCTGTAGTATAATGTTTGTAGTTCTTTTGGAAAAATACCAAAAAGGGAAATAGCTGGGTTGAATGGGACCTCTAGTCCTAGTTTACTGAGGAATCTTCAGACTGATCTCTACAGGGGTTGCACCAGCCTACACTCCCACCAGCAGTGGAGAAGGGTTCCTTTTCTCCCACAACCTCACCAGCATTTGCTATTGTTGATTTCTTGATGATAGCCATTCTCTCTGGATGAGATGGAATCTCAGTGTTGTTTAAATTTGCATTTCTCAAATGACTAATGATGTTGAATCATGGATTATACTTAGTAGCAAATATTTCAGAGATTCTTGAGAGATAATGATAGATAATGGCAGTTCAGAGAACAAAATCCAGATAGCAAAACACTTAGATATTTTGGTACTGGGGATTAAATCCAGGCTGTTTACACTGTGCTACATCCTCAGTCCTTATTTAACTGTTTTGAGAAAGGGTCACTGAGTTGCTAGGTTGCCCAGGCTGGGGTTAAACTTGTGGTACTCTTGCCTCCGCCTCTCAGAGTCCTGGGATTACAAGATTGAGGTTTTAATATTGGTTCTACCATAGTGGTTCTACTAGTTACTTATGGGCAAAATGTCCTAATTGCTCTGATCATCAGTTTCCTTATCTGGGAAATGGGTATAAATATCCCTGTTGCAGAGGGATGTTTTAAGTTTTTAAAAATGTTTTTTAAAAATGAAGAATGTTTAACATAGTAGCTGGCATTCAGTAAATGGTAGTTTTTAATTTCTTTGTTATTTCTATTAATGGAAATCACAACTTTGAATATCCTGCTTCATGTTTTCTTTTTATTATATTTTGAATATTGAATGGAATAGATCTGTTTACCTGTCATATATTATGTTTGAAACTTCTTTAATCCTTTGTAAATATTTGAGGATTATGGATACAGGGGAGGAGAAACATCTTTTCTTCACTTACTTATCTTAGGTCTATAGTTGAGGCCCCAGTAATAAAAGATATATGAACAACAGAAAAGTGTACAAGTATACATATGAGATTTATGTAACCTGGCATGGGAATTTTCATGAAAGAGTGAAGACCTGAACAAAAGGGTAAACCTGCATATTTTTTAAAGTAGGTTTACTGAAGAGGTAGGTAGTCATGAAGAAGTATATTCAGACAAAAAAGTGTGATCTGCTATTAATAAGCTGGAGGAAACAGCAAACATAGTCTTGATTGGTTGGATTCTGTATTGTGACCTTGAGTCTTAAGGGTAAGGATGTTCTTTTCCTCCAGGTATTGGGAGGATACCTTTTTTTTGCTTTAACAGACTATATTTCTTTTGGTTGTTTTTTATTTTTTATTAGCACATGTTTGCAGTACATAATGATTACATTCCTTATGGGGAGTTGGTACTTGTACCTAACACTGCTTAATTCTATTTTCATCCCACTTCTCTCCTCTTCCGTCCTTCCCCGCTCTCTCAATCTCTTCATCTCTTCCCATCTGAGAAAGATCTGCCTACTTATAATGATCTATCTTATTTTGCTCTTTATTTATATTTTGTGTTTCTCAGAAATCAAGTGATATTTAAACTTATGTGGAAGAATTATTTAACATTATGGTCTTACATGCATCCATTTTCATACAAATGACTCAAGATTACCTTTCTTTATGGCAGAGTGGTGCTCCATTGTACTTACATATCACATTTTCTTGATCAATTCATCTGTTGATGGACATATAGGCTATTTCTAAGATTTAGGTATTATGAGTTGTGCTGCTATAAACATGGGTGTGTATGTTCACTGTAATATGATGTCTTTAACACATTTGGGAAGAAACCAAAAAGGGAAATAGCCGCAGCAAATGGAATTTACACCTTTTACACAAAGGTCTTAGGACCTGATTCATGGGGAAGTTAGAAAATCCTTTCTAGTTTTTCTCCTTCATGGGAGAAGGGAGAAAGTGAGAGTAACTTTTCTGCTTCTGCTGTTTCCTTATATCCCTTCACCATAAAATAGTTTGGTTAGCATGTCTTGAAGCCCATCATAGGCAGATAGATTTATTTCAGAACATGCAGCCAGGTCTCTAAATTTGATGGGAAAAATCTGGAACTTTTAAAGTAACATGTTATACTTATTATTAAAGTGTGATTTTGAGGTGCCTTGCCTTTTAGTGGAAATTTTATTTCTTATTTCTATAACATTAATCTGTTTGGATTGGTTTCCAGTCAGTAGTTTTCAGTGCTAAGATCACCTGGGGCTGGTCCCATCCAGATAGATAAAATCAAATTGGGTAAGGGAAGGCAGGTATTTGAATTTTTTTTTTAAGCTTCTCAAGGTGATTTTAAAGTGCAGTTAGGACTGAGAACCAGCCACTGATTCTAGTAACAACATTGTGAAATGGATCAGGTATAATATAAGTGATAAAAGGTGTTGATGGGGAGGGAAATATCTACAAAATAGCATTCTGAAGGCCTTGGGTGTGAGAGAGATGAGATGCCCTATCACAAAATTCTTGTGGAGTTTGATGAACTAACTACAGGTTGTGCCCTGGGTTATGTTTGAGGTTAACTACTAGTGACACTCTCCTGCCCCTCCCTTGTACCTCTGGCTTTCCTTACGTGAGGTGAGTCAGGTTCTCCTTATATTGAATTTCAGGTTGTGTTTCTCTTCCCTTTATTTAGTTTGTTTCATTTCTCATAGCTGAAAAAGTATAAACCCATTAAAATCATATTCAAAAGAAACTAAGTTATATACTTTTCATGATCCATAACAGTTATGGAAAAGGTTTAAAGGATTATTCCAATAAAATATAACCCATTTTTAGTAGTAATAGTCTTACTTTCTAATTCAGTAGCTTGAAATGAACTTCTTCTAAGAAAGACTACCTATTATAAAGGTTATTTTTTAAATACTTCCCCTCACTCTTCATTTCAGGGCAGAATAAGGAAACTAATTCAATTAAATACTTTTAATTTTCTGTATTATTCATAATATATTGGGCCATATGGAGGTGAAAAAACAAAACAAAAAACTCTGTACCCTCTTACACTGTGCTTGTAAGGATACGGACATTAAACTAATGAAGCCCAGATTAACAGGAGAAACTATTTATGGTGTATGCATTTGCAGAGTTTCACAGAAGATAAGTAAAGATCCCAAGGAGATGCGGAGATCTGGAAGCTTATATACCATGTAGCTAAGAAACTAGACAAAGGGAAAGGTGGTTTAGCTTTTTGGAATGGGAGTTAGGGTGGGGAGGGTAAACTGGGAGATGACTGGAGAATAAATTTGCTTGAGATGGTTTGCTAGGCAGGTAAGAGTTGTCTTTTTCTTGGTAGAGAAAGTGGGTTGCCTTTACAGATGGAAATGTGTCTCTTTTACCAAGGGAAATTTATGCCCTGCTTATACACTGGTGGGGAAAGGCCAGGTGACCTCCACTGTGTCTTAGTTGCCTTAGGTCAAAATACCTCTATGCCAAAGTGGCATATTTTGGGGTGGTGGTTATGATTCTCTTTAAGACTCATGATTTTAGGAGTTTTTCTTCATTTAAAATTCATGCGCTTTTGTTTAAGTATTTATTTTAAAACCCTATATCAAAAGTCCAGGAGTGTTCTTGACCTGAATTTATATTACTCAACACCATAATTTCATTTTCCAGGATTTCCTGAGCCTCTCCACTCACCAGGAGGCTGTTCTACAATGTGGTTGCTTTATTTTTCTAGTCTATGGACTCCATAGAAAGAAAAAGAAAGAGGGAAAAAGAATGTTATTAATAGGGCTTAATACAGTTAAAAATTATGTACTTTAGGGATTTCTGTAGGTGTGCCAGTGTTTCCTTTTAATTGTGAAAAATTTGAGTAGAAGAGAAAATCGAGAAATTGCTTAGGAAGTTTATAAAAGGTACAGTTGACAGTATTTTGGAAATCAGACTTTTCTGAGTCTTTTTATGTGTTTATTAGCCTTCCTTGTTATGGATTTGCTTCTTTCTATTAACAGTCAAAATTCTATTAAAATTACATATATTTTGCTGCTTCTCAGTCTCACAATTACTGGAGTTAAAAAACCATCATAGATAATGTTGAAGTCTCAGTACTCCCTCATGAGGTTTAATGCATACATATTTTAGTTAGAGGACTACAGTCTGGAAGTTTGTAATCATTTAATCAGTGAACTTTATAGTATGTGGCAACAACAAAATTTTCATTTTTGAAAGTCTCAAAATCTTCTTCCCATGTTTTCTATCCTGAACAAACAAAAACAAAAATAAAACCCTTGCCACTGTCTTCAGATTCTATGTTACCTGAAAGGCAGTGCCTGCTTGGTTTTATCAGATGTTCAAATTGTGCCAAGCAGGAATTTACGTATGCATTTGAGGACAGTTGAAGGGAAAGGTTGTAACCTGCTACAAGGTTATTTCAGTCTTGCCGAGCTGATTCCTGTTCAACTTTCCCAGGAATGGGTCCAGAGAGAGAAGAGGAATAGTGATCCAGGAGAAAGCAGGGGATAGCCAGAGAGACAAAAGCAGAATGTGGGAAAGAGAGAGGTAGAGCAATGAAAAGATAGTTGAGTGAAGGAGGGAGGAAAAGTTTTTTGTTTTACCATTATCTTTAAAATGTAATTCTCTGCTTGCCAATTCCTACATGACTTGAAAAAGGCAGGTCTCATTTTTCACTGAATTTAGCCTACCAACTTAGATGGTCTGCCCTGAGGTATAGAATATTGAAATTGGCTACTGAAGCTTCTTGGCCTTGCTTTTAACCCCTTAAACCAGCAGAATTCAACAATTGGGTTTTAAACTATAGTAGCCAAATGTTGGTTTTATACCCCAGTGCTAATATTTCCCTTCTTCTGAAAGTACCAATACCTCCATCTACTCAGGGCTTCTCTATGTATACAGCCCTGCAAGCTACGCATAGTGCAAGTCCATACACATCAACCTCTCCTGGCCAGGAGTGAGCACATGCCGCAGTCCCAGCACTCATTCCCTGTGGGCACAGGAACAATTCTGAGTGGTGGGCATATGACCTCAAGTGGAACTAAGGTTAATATTCAGTATTGAATATTAAAGTTCACTTGGGTACTCTTTGGAGAGGTGGGTGATCACATTCTAGCACAGTTGAAATTGAGGTACCAAGACCTGCACCAACTCACTCCCAATTTAATTACTATGGATTATTCATTTTAGGTGATTGTAACTTATACTCAGAGATGCAAACCACTGGTTAGCAGTTCACATGGATTAAAATTATGTAAAGAAGGTGGCACTATAGTTGGTATAAATAAATTTCCATTGGGAAGTAAGGTTACCTCAAATTCCAATTTTAATATGAGATCTATCAAATATCTTACTTTAAGGTCACCAGGTTTCCCCCTTCAGATTTAGAGACTACAGTATTTTATGGGTTGACATGTATCCATTTGGATGTCATATCCCAATATTTAAAATGGATTAAGGAGTTCCACTTCAGGTCATATGCCCACCACTCAGAATTGTTCTTGTACCCACAGGGAATGAATGCTGGGACTGGGGCACATGCCTACTCCTGGCCAGGAGAGGTTTTCCTAAAGGAAATAAAATCATGGAGACCATTCACATACACTATGATGTGTATGGATTTGTGCTTTGTGTAGCTTGCAGGGTTGTACACATAAAGAGGCCCTGAATGGATGAAGGTATTGGTACTTTCAGAAGAAGGGAAATACTAGTACTGGGGTATAAAACCAGTATTTGGCTACTACAGTTTAAACTCTCAATTGTTGAATTCAGCTGGTGTAAGGGGTTAAAAGCAATGCTAAGAAGTTTCAGTAGCCAGTGGTCACAGATAAACCTACAGCTAAGGGCCTCTCCTAGTTCCTTTGAGCAGGGGACAAAGCTTCAGGAGGCAATAAGCCAAAATTTCCCTATTTATTATAGTAGCTCTGTCTGTGATTGTTGGGTAATAGTTATATGTGGCATGCCAGTTTTCGCTTTGAAAATCATAAGCAGACATTTCCTATGGTAGTGTTATTTGCTGAACTCATATATTATTTTGGTTATGAAATAAGAACAAAAACCATCATTTCCCTGGCCTAGAGGAACTAGCTATGTTTGGTGTTCAAGCACATATAGAACAGGTAGGCCCAGTCCTGTGGGTCAAGGATTAGGGGCAACTATGAGAAGGGTTCTTGGTGAGGCCAAAAGCTTCTGCATTTCCCACAGGCTCCAGGTGTTGCACATTTTACATGCTGCTGCCCATGGCACTCACAGTAGCAAAGTTCAGATCAATATCATTTCTACGAGGTTGCTGTTCTGTTCAAATGTGATGACTAGTATTTACAATTCAAAATCTATGAAGAAAAAAAAAATCTATGTATGCATTCATTACTATATTATAGGTCAAAGATTGTCTTGAGCAAGTTGTTTTGATTTACAAAGTTCTATTTTCTCTGTAAAATGGATATAATGTTGTCTCCTTTATAGATAGGTCTGAATTAGATGGAATAATCTATATAAAATATTAGTACTCAGTACATAGGAAATGTTAGTATTATGTTTATCATTGCTGTTATATTTTATATTTCTATTATTTTTAAGCTTGGAAATCCAGATCCATTAAAAGCCAAGGCATGTACTTTACCATTAACCAGATGTGTGCACTTGAACAAGTTTCTTGGCTAAGTGTCATTTCCCTCATTTTTAAAATGGGAATTTTAATCAGACCTACCTATGACTGTTGTGAGGGTTGAGTAAGATTCTGTATGAAGTCTGTGGTGTGAATTAGCTAATTTCATTATTATGGGTGTGTCATTGAACTTGAGGGATCTTCTAGATAGCTTCCTCACTCTTAGTGCTGAGACACATTCGACACTTGATTAATATAACCTGAGATTTGTGGTATTAAATCTGTCTTCTATTCCTGGATAATAGCCAGTTTTCACTTTAAAAGTCATAACTAGACCTTCCACATAGTACAGGGTTAGTTGGTGAAGTTACACATTCTTTGGTCATGAAATAAGTACAAATACCATCAGTTCTGAGTATGTGAAGTGTACTGAAAATGCCGATGAATAACAACCCAGGATTCAGCACAAAAATAAATGCTAGTTGATGTTGAAGACAGGAATATAAATCAGAAAACAAACACATCTGCAGTACTGTAATATTTAAATGCCTTCTCATAAACACTTAAGATTCTCATTAGTCCAACATCAGAAAAATGATAAATATTAATATTTATCATCAAAGAGAAAGCTTAGAAATCAAAGCAGCATAATAATAACTGTTATATTTGAAGGATTACATAATACTGGATGCATTTTAAATTGAAACTCTCCAAATTCTATTTTTTAAAAAATATTTTCTGTGAGAGTTTATTTAATATATAAACGAAGAAAGATGTACATTTAATTTAAAAATTCAGGCAATTTGCTGATTCAAATCATGTTTTCAAAGACTTAGGTTTTGTTGTGTTTTATTTTTACAAAAGAGACATGGATATATGTGAGCAAACCCTTTTTCTCCCTTGAACTCAAATTCTGTTTTAGGGGAATGCATTGGAAATCGACCCAGATAGATCATGAAAGGGCATGGGTGCTTCCTGTCTTCACTGTGGATCCTTTCCCCAAGTTTCTCAGCTCTTCTTTGTTCATGGTGTTGCTTCTCTGAATAGCCAGAAAGTGCATGTCACAGACTGGAGGGCCAGGAGGAAGCAGGCAGGGAGGACAGCCTGCTGCCATTATGGTTTGGGCATTGTGTTTCTGCTTTCGAGGGGCTGCAGGTGGGTGACTGAATAGGAGAGGGCCTCACTGTTTCAGTGGAAGAGCCGTAGTAACAATCGCAGGAGCTTGGACTTAGTTCTGATTCTCCCACTGCACTGTATAAATCTCCAAATCTTACTGGGCCTCCTTTTCTATATCTCTGCAGAGAGGGCTTGGATCTTACCATTCTGAGATCTTGTTCCTTTCCAACATCCTATAATTTGGGTGGAGAATCTGAGGAGCCTTTTCTTCATCTTCTGGCGCCAGATACATCTGTGTTTTATCATAGGTAGTTCATTTAAATCCTCGTTCTTTTTCTTCTAGTAAAGGAATAGTGCAAAGTTGTCCTAAACACAAGAGAGGATATTTGGAAAAATCTAATGCTGTATTTGGAATTTCATAGGAAGTAAAAGATGATGCTTTGATACAGTTTTTGCTATGTTATTATAAGATGGATGTGTCATTTTTATGGTATTATATCAGAACATGGAAATACAATATATTATTTCATTTTTGTTATAATATGTAAATGTAGTAAATATCTTTGCTTGGCAAATTTCTGTCTCTTTGTACCTCAATTTCCTGATGTAAATAATGGGGATAACAAGAGAACCTACTTCATGGGTTAGTCTAAGGATTACCAGATATGGCTTGTGTCTGGTGGGGCTATTTCAGAGGTGACAGGCTCTAGAATGTGTGCTGCTGGAATTGATTTGTGGTGCAGTGCTAGGCTCAAGGGCACTAGGATTAAGGGTGTGAGTGCTACCCACCCTAAGTAGTCTGGATAAGATAGAAGGGGCAGAAAGACACTGTTAAGCTCCCTTGTTGCTTTGCTGCCTTTGCTGAATTGCTCTCTGTGAAGCCACCCTGCCTTGAAGCTAGCAGATGATGGACTGAAACCTCTACAGCCACCAGCTAAATAAACCTCTCCTCCTTTAACTTTGGGTGTGGGGCACTTTGTCTCAGAAGAGAGAGAGGTAACTAACATAGTGAGCTGACACATGGAAACAGGTGGGGCCCTTCCTGTTAATTTGAGGCACTAAATCCATGTTAGCAATTGTTTTAGCGATCATTGTTATTATGAGTTACAGTACCTTGAATATAAAGGTGCTTTTTGTGAAAAACTGAATAGGACAAGGTATAAAGGGGAGTTACCTTCTCAAAATACAGGTAGCAGATTTCTATTGGTCTAAGACTCCACATTTTCCTAAACATGTCATTGTGGGGAACACTAAGTAAATGGTATTAAATCTGTATTTAAAAGTCAAGTATCCATCATGGGTTCTAAGGACAGGATATTGAGGTCTCATTAAAATCTGATGTTCTAGGCCCATGGTCTGTTTCCATATGTGACTTGAAAATAAGTGAGGAGACTTTACATTTTCATCCCATTACCATGGGGCCAGATACCAAGCCAACACCTTCGCATGGATTTTCTTGCTTCATCTTTACAGAAACTCTATGTGGTAGGTGTCTTGATTACTTTTCTCTCACTGCTGAGACAAAATATCTGGTGCCCAGCATTAAGGAAGGAAAGGTTTACTTAGCTCACAGTTTGTGGAAATTTCAGTTCATACTCAGCTGGCTCCAAAGCACGGAGCATGGCAGAGGAGTAGCAGTTCATGGTGGTGGAAGACAGCCAAAGCAGCAAGAGCAGGAAGGGAAGAGCATGAAAGGAAGCCTCTTTCCCTCTCTTACATTGTACATAGACTACCTGCCACAGGGTAGGTGTAGCATTCATACCCATAACCCTAGCATTGGACCATGATTCAATCAAACTCCAGAAGCCCACCCCATGACTGCATGAGGCTTTGTTGGGGACATCCAGGCACAAACCATAGCAGTAGGTTAAAAAGCTGAAGCCCAGAGAGGTTAAGCAGGCGAGTGGGACACCAGGGTCTGGACACCATTCATTCCATGAGGGAGCTTGAACTCTACTAGTCTTCAATTGTAGGTTGGTTTAGTAGCTGCCTTTTCTGCATAAAGAAGCCTAATGGATAAGGACCAGGGTGTAAATGGACTTTTTATCAATGGTACAGCAAATTAGTATTCATTTTTACTGTTTCCATGATCATTCAATTTCAAGTAAGGGATTGAATTTCAATATATAATAGACTTATTTAAGGAGACATCAATATTTTTCTCAAATCAACATCATCAAAACTATTTTTATGGAATTAAAGAAAACATACTGCATTATATAATGCAAATTTACTTGGAAACATAAAATTTCTTTATCATTTTTTGTACTTTAGCTTGTAGCTGTTGGCATCAGTCTATTTTTAAAACACAAAAATAAAGTTTCTGTTAACTCCATTGAATCTGCAGGGAGATATTAGACAGAGTTGTCTGTGAATCCAACATCATAATGAGAGGGCACATAGTATTATATGAGAAGGTGCTGTTCAAAAAATTATTTTACTAATTGTATAAGAAAATAAAGTTCTTTTAGATTTTAGAAGTGTGGAAATATTATCCAAATAAAATATTGTCATTCCATTGTTTCAAGATAGCATTGTCCCTATATCCTATCTTTATCTTTTATTACATGTATATATTTGTTTATTGTTTTTTAAACTGGGATTATCCTTTAAATATAATTTTCACTCATTACTTCCATATATTTTTCACTTCTACATATTTTCACTCATCAAAGTTATTTTTATATTTTCCCAGGTTATTAATGTTTCCACAGCACTCTGCTGTTAGAATATATCATTATTTTATACCAGTTGTTTCACATTTGGAGTCCCCCATTGTTGCCCTGATGTATAGTAATGAGGGATGTTTGCATATGTACATGATCACATCCATGATTCTTTTTTTGGCATGTATTCTTGGAAGTGGAAATGCTGGACCACATTGTAAGCTACAGAAGTAACTGCCTAGTTTTTCTTTGATATAGGTGCAGCTCTGCTGTAAACCTAGAACTCCCACCAACAGGTTCTCTTGAGTTCTGCTTCCCAGGCACTTCAGAGAGGTGACTATATAGCTGGGAATTAGTGGGACAATTACCTGTATTGGTGTCCACACACAACTGGTTGACCAAAATAAATGAGTTGGAAGTTGTGAAAGCCTTAACATGTCACATGTTGTTTAGTATATTCATATGTTACCATGTAGTATACATGGCATATGTGACCATAACATTTAGTATGCTAGTAAATGCTATTATTTTATACAGTATTACCTTAATGAGTATCACAATTATTAAATATGTGAGAATGCCTTCAGCTGCATGTAATAGAACACCTGATTTACGATAGCTTAAACAAATAGTAGTTTATTTTTTCCCACATAGCAAGACATCTAGAAATGGGTGGGTGCTCAGCAGATCAGAGATGTGGAGAGATATATGCAGTGTTCTTGACCTTTCCCTTATGGTCCTAAGATAGCTATGGTGAAAGTAAACATCAGGTTTGTTTTCAGGGAGTCCAGAAGCAGTGAGAAGTGAGAAGAGGGGGACACATTCATGATTCTGGGAGTTGTAGCCTGACTACAGAAAAATAAGATTACGCATTTATATACTTTTTTCACTCTGTTTGGGGCTGAGGCTCAAACCCAGAACCTCATCCCATGCTAGCCAATTACTGCACTATTGAGCTACATCCCTAGCCAATAACTGGCATTTTTTATTAACATCCAGATCAATGCCTAGAAACTGATAGATGCTTTAAAAGATTTATTTAAGAATACTGAATGATTTAAAAACATACTATAAATGCTTTAAAAAATTTACTTAAGAATTAATGATTGAAGAAAAACATACTATGATTACTTTTCTGTATCTCTGAGTACTATATTTTTCTATGATACATATTTTACCCAATAATTTTTAACAACTACCTGTTGCTCTTTGGGTGTTTCTTAATTTCTTTTATTGATTTCCTATGATTTTGTTTATAGATTTTCCAAAGTTTTAACTGTGATAATTTTTCAGCAAACATCTTTATGTGTATGTTTGTGTATATGTGTTAAGTCATTATTTCCTTAAATTGCTTTTAAAAGTGGAATCTCTGGATCTGTGGACTTGCCATTTTTTTAAGGTCCTTGGCTTATATTACCAAATGGTCTTATTAAATGTGCAGTTTTATACTAGCACCAGCAATGAGAGTTAGCATTTCCTTGTCCCCTCCCATCTTTTTCTTTTATTTCCTTTCCTTTCTTTTCTTTTCTTTCTTTTTTTGTGGTACTGGGGGTTGAACCAAAGACCTCCACACTGAACTACATGTCCACCACTTTTATTTTATAATAAATGTTTTATTTCATTTTTTCCAAATGGTAAATTTATTTTTTTCAATTTTTATTCATTAATACATGTTTGTGGTACATAGTGATTACATTCCTTGTGGGGAGTTATCACATGAATATAATATATTTCACAACTCCTTTTTCACCCTATCCCCATCTCTTGGATCCCTTCTCTTTTGCAAAAGATCTATCTCCCTATTTTCAATTAAGGTGTCTTTTATTTTTTATTTTGAGAGAGGGACTTGCTAAGTCTTTGTATAGTCCAGGCTTGTGATCCTCCTGCCTCAGCTTTCCACAGTGCTAGGAATATAGGTGTATGGCATCATGCACAGCTAACTCTTTTTAATAGAGTTAATTTTTGAATGTAGATAGTCTATTCATCTGGTTAAAGAAAATAACACAAAATAGAATAAAGTGAAAAATTTCTCCTGTTCTTTTTATACTCTCATCTCTGTCCCTATCTCCCACAGGGCACTCACTTTTGCTAGTTTTTATTTACACTTTTCAGTCTTTTTTAATGTACATTGGAACATATATATATATATATATTCCTATTTATTATACGAAATGTAATGTACAATATACATTGTTCTGTACCTTACCTTATTTGGTTTGACTGTTGTATAATGTTCTATTATGTGACTATTCCATAATTTTATTTATTTATTTATTCTCCTGTCTAGGCTTATTTGAAACCTGTGTCTTTTCAGCCAAACCAGGCCTAAAATGAACCATAATATTCTGTCCCTGCAGCTGTTCCACTAATAGGAGTAGACAGCTGTATCTTACTTTCCTATCCCACTGCCTGGCTTACTGCACATTTTAACTTTGTCACCCTGGATGTAGTTGTCAGTATGTGAAATAGTCTGAATCTTATAACAAAGAAGAGAATCACAGGGTAGCTTTATGCTCTTTGAAGACCCACTGTTTTGTTCTTCTTCTCCAGCTTTAATTATGAGATATTTTCATGTTCTATTTTTGTAAAGAGCTAAGACCTTTACTCCTATTCAAACCAAGCCAAGTGGAATTTATGTATGTACCTTTTAAATAATTTAATCTCACAGAGTTCATTGTATATACCAGGCTCACTGTATGTTTATTTGATGTCTGGATAAATTTATATTGCTTTCTTTCTTAAAGATCACTGTCAGCTTTGCATTTTCTTCTCTTTCCCTTTACTGGTTTGAAAGAGAGAAGGTTTACCCTAGGTGCACATTGCAGCCTCATCCCAAAGCATATTCTTCCAAATTTATGCCAAGTTAAGAACGTAGGGATTGACTGTGGGAGGAGCCTTGGACTTGGGAGTCCTTGGTTAGCTGCCTGGGAGACCAAATCATTCAGCTCCATCCCCTGCCACCACTGTAGGAGGGGCCTTGGACTCTGGAAGCCTTGGTGAGCTATCTGCATGCTGGGGTCCTCTGGCTCCACCCACTGCTACTACTGCAGGATGGGGGTCTTGGACTCGGGAGGCTGCAGCTGTCTGGGAACCTGGTTCCACTAGATCCAACCCTTTGCTGCCATCTTGCGGAGGTTTCTTGGACCAGGAATTCTCAATGAGCTGTCTGGGTACCTAGGTCTTCTGGTTCTGCCCCTGGCTGCCACTGCGGGAAGGGGCCTTGGACTTGGGAAGCCTTGTTGAGCTGTCTGGGACCTTGGGACCTCTGTCTCTGCCACCTGCCACCATTCCAGCAATGAACCTGAATCCCTGGAAACCTAGGGAGATTTGAAAATGACAGAAAGAAGAAGCAAAATGCAATCTCAGCCAAACACCCCACCTAGAACAAGGCCAAGAAATATCAACATGGAAGAACGTGAAAGTTATACACTTGAAATCTCTGAAATGATAGCACCTGAGGTAAAGAACCGACTATATCCGCATATAGAGGAAATCAGATCAGATATAATTGCTCAGGTATAAAAAACGAAACGATAACCATAACGAAAGAATTGCTCAGCATATCAAAAGAAGACATAGATAAATAGAAGCACAAAGAAAAGTGATCAAAACCTTGAATGAACAGTATAGGAAAGAATTAGAATGCATGAAACAGATTCAAAGAGACATTTAAGAAATTAAAAATTCCACTCAAAGCTGGAAGAACTGCTTGAATGAAATGGAAGATAGACTCATAGACCTTGAAGACGGCATTGCAGCTAGTGATCATGAAAGAAATGATCTCTTAAAAATAACAAAGGAACAGCAAATAACAGTTCAACAGCTGCAAGGTGAGGCAAAGAAAAACAATATAAGGTTGATAGGTGTCAATGGAAGAGCAGGAGGCAACATAAATGACATAAAAAGATTTTTGCAGAAGTAATAGCAGAAAATTTCCCAAGCATGGGATAAGACTCTTATATACACATAACTGAGGTGTATAGAACCCCAATTAGTCATAACCAAAATAAATCTACACCCAGACACATAATAATCAAGATACCAGAAATTCAGCAAAAGACCAGAATATTAAAAGCTATTAGAGAAAAGAAACTGATCACCTGTGAAGGAGAGCTCATCAGAATCATGGCAGACTTCTCAATACAGACCATCAACTCAAAAAGAGCTTGGAGTGAAGTATTTTAGGACCTGAAAGAAAACAACTTCCAACCCAGATTGCTGTACCCTGCAAAACTATCTTGCAAAATTGATGGAGAAATGAGATACTTTCATGACAAAGATCAACTGAAGAAACTGATGAGTTCCAATCCAGTCCTACAAAGAGTACTGAAAGATATTCTACAAAGAGATAAAAATGACCACAATCTCAAGACCAACTAATAGAAAAGAACTCCCAAGCAAGGTAAGCAATTAAATAGAGGGGGAAAGAACTAACAAATAGTGGGAAAATAGTGACAAGGATAAGTCAATACCTGTCAGTAATAACCATTAATGCAAAGGGCCTAAATTCACCAATCAAAAGAAATGGACTGGCAGAATGGATCAAGAAACAAAATCCAGTATGCTATACATACATTTAACTCAAAAGGAAATCCATAGACCAAAAGTCAAAGGATGGAACACAATACTCCATGTGACAGGAACACAGAAAAAACAGGAGTAGCTATTCTATTTGCAGACAAGGTGAACTTCAACAATGATCAAAAGAGATAAGAAGGTCACTATATTCTTGTTAAGGGCAAACTGCAAGAGGAAGAAATGACAGTCATAAATATATATGCATCAAATGTAGGACCATACAATTATATAAGGCAAATTTTAACAGATATGAAAAATGAAGTAAGTAATAACATAATTGTAACGGGATTTTAACACCCATTGTCACAAAGAGATAGATCAACTAGACAAAAAGTTACCAAATAAGTAACGGAACTAAAGCAAATGTGTGAATAAATGGACTTACTAGACCTTTACGGAGTATTCCACCCAAACAACATTAGAATATACATTCTTCTCAGCTGAACATAGGACATTATCTAGATCACGTGCTGGCACAGAGAATATACTTAAGTAAATGCAAAAGAATTGAAATTATCCTATGCATACTATTGCACCATAGAGCAATGAGACTGGAAATGATAAAAGAAATTGTAAACATTCTATAAACACATGGACATTAAACAACACCCTCCTGAACAACCAATAGGTCACAGAAGAAATTAAAATAGAAATTAAACACTATTTACAGTCACAGGAAAATGCACATACAAACTACTGCAACCTGTGGGATGCAATGAAAGCAGTCCTCAGAGGGAAATTTATAACAGTGGGTTCCCACATCAGGAAAACAGAATTAACATGTATGTTATACCTCAAACTTCTAGAAGAAGAAGAGAAAGTTAATCCCAAAGCCCATAGAAGGGAGGAAATTATAAGGATCAGAGCAGAAATTAACACAATTGAAACTAAGGAAACAGTACAAAAAATTAATGAATCAAAGAGTTGGGTCTTTGAAAAAATAAATAAAATTGATAAACCCCTAGCCAAACTTATGAAAAAAAGGAAAGAAAAACCTCAAATCCAGGCCATAAGGAATGAAAAGGATGATATCACTACAGCTCCTGTAGAAATTCAGAAGATCATCAATACCTAATACAAAAATCTTTACTGTCATAGGATGGAAAGCATAGAATGGACAGATTCCTAGATGCATATGAATTACCAAAGCTTAATGAAGAATATATAAAAATCATGAATAACTCAATATCAGCCAATTAAATTGAAATTGTAAAAAAAATCTTCCCTCCCCGCAAAAAAAAGCCCAGGTCCTGGTGGATTCACAGCTGAATTCTGCAAGAAATTTAGAGAAGATTAAATACCAATTCTCAAACTCCTTAAAGAAATAGAAAGCAAAGCAATTCCCCCAAACTCATTCTTGGAGGCAAGTATTACCGTGTACCAAAACCAGAAAAAAAAAACTAACCAAAGAAGAGAACTATAGGCAATCTTCCTAATGAACATAGATGCAAAAATTCTCAATAAAATAGTAGCTAATAGAATGCAGCAAATCATCAAGAAAATAATAGACCTTAGCCAAGTGGGATTCATCCCAGAAATGCAGAGATGGTTCCATATATGCAAATCAATCAATATAATACACCATATCAACAGAGCTAAAGACAAGAATCACATGATCATCTCGAAAGATGCGGATAAAGCTTTTGAAAAGGTCTAATACTTGTTCATGATAAAAGTCCTACAGAAAGTTGGCATAAATGGACTTTACTTCAATCTGATCAAAGCCATCTATGACAAACCAACAGCCAACATAATACTAAATAGACAAAAACTAAAAGCTTGCTCTTTAAAATCAGGAACAAGACAAGGATGTCCACCATCACCACTCCTATTCAACATAGTTCTCAAGCCATTAGCCAGGGCAATTAGACAAGAGAGAGAAATAAAAGGAATAAAGACAGGGAAGGAAGAAGTGAAATTATCTTTATTCACAGAAGACATGATACTCTACATAAAAGACCCCAAAAGCTCCACCAAAAGACTCCTGAAATTAATCAACAAATTCAGTAGGATAGCTAGATACAAAGCCAACATTCAAAAATCAATAGCATACCTTTACACAAACAACAAGAATACTGAGAGAAATAAGGGAAACTATACCTTTCACAATAGCATCCAAAATATTGACATACTTGGGAATTAATCTAACAAAAGTAGTAAAAAATATATACAGTGAAAATTACAGTACTCTGAAAAAAGAGATTGAAGAAGATTTCAGAAAATAGATATTCCTTGCTCATGGATAGGAAGAACTAACATTGTAAAAATGGCCATATTCTCAAATTGTTATACAGATTCAATATAATTCCGATGAAAATACCATTAGTGTACCTCACAGTCCTACAGAAAATATTCCTAAAATTCATCTGGAAGTAGAAGAGACTCAGACTAGCAAAAGCAATCCTGGGAAACACAGGCAAGGCAGGAGGAGGTATCACAATCTCTGATTTTAAATTATACTACAAAGCTACTGTGATAAAATCAGCATGGTATTGGCAACAAAACCTGACCTGAAGATCAATGGAACAGAACAGAGGATACAAATACAACCACAAAGACATTCAGCCACTTTATTTTTGACAAAGGGGTTAAACAAGTTCACTGAAAGAAAGATAGCCTCTTTAATAAGTGGTGCTGGAAAAACTGTCTTTCCACATGCTGAAGACTAAAACTAGACCCAAGCCTATCATCATGCACCAAACTAAAGTCAACATGGATCAAAGGTCTAAATATTAAAACAGAAATAGTAGATCTATTGGATGAGAAAGTAGATGGAAGTCTTGAAGACAAAGGGGTGGGTAGAGTTCTTGAACAAAAACCAAACTGCATGGGAAATACTTCAAATAATCAACAACTTGGATCTCATCTTATTGAAAAGTTTCTTCACACTTGATCTTAGCCAAAAGGCCAAAAAGCAATTGGAAAGTTTTTTCACATCAGAAGAAATCACCAACAGGGTGAAAAGAAAACCCATGAAATGGTAAAAAATTTTAGCCAACTCTTTCTCAGATGAAGGACTCCTGTCTAGAGCATATAAAGAGTTTAAAAAAATCAGGCCCCTAAAATTCAAAGACCCAGTACAACAATAGGCATCTGTGATGCATACACACATCTCACATGAAAAAGTACAAATGGCAAATAAATACATGAAAAAATGTTCAACATCATTAGTCATTCTAGAAATGCAAGTTAAAACAGCACTGTGCTGGTCCTGAATCAAGGCCAGCACTTTTCTGTAGCTGTTGGTTTCAAGCAGGAGCCTAAAGTGATATCTTTCTATGGTCTGTTGGCCATTTCAGAACTTTAGGAATGTAATGGTCAATTCATTAGAAAGTAACAAATAACTAAATAAATTTTATGAGACGACTTCAAGATGGTGGCCAGGTAGGCAGCTGAGAGAGAACCTCCCAGAGGAATGCCACTCAGACAAAGGAATACAGGAATATAGCAACATGTGAAGGACAGAAAGGAAAGAGGTGGGTATCCTGAACTAAGGAAGGACCTGAAATGGAAATTGAAGCTCTTGGAAAGACTAAGTGAAACCTCTGCTGGGGGGGGAGGATCAGAGATCCGCCATGGCGCAGTCAGAGGGAGAGGAGAAGGAGGAAGTCACCACTCCAAGCACACCCATGGCCTGTGCCCTCGTTCTGGCATTTGCAGCTTCAGCTTCAGAGGCCCATGCTCACGGAAGCCTCCCGACTCGGCCAGGGGAGAGCGGAGTTCCGAGAACTGGTCCAGGGCTGGAGAGAGGAGGGCACAGCCAGGAAAGGAGGCAATGGCGGTTGGGAGCAGTTGTCAAACCCAGTGTGAGAATGAGAAGTTGCGACAGCCACTGGGGCAGAGTCCCCACCCTGCAGCAACCTTCCTAATCAGTGCCTGGAGAGAATCAATGCAACTAGTACACAGCCCACCATGCCCGGCTCTGCACTTGCCTCAAGGTGGTGGCCCCCTGCCTCTCTGCTGAGTGAGCGGCTACTGGCGGAGAGCAGTGGGGAACCTTGTGGCGGCTCCCAGGGACCTGGCTGGGGAGCGGATGGGGGCTCCAGCACCACAACAGGAGGGAGATGCAGATGGAGGTGGATCGGGTGGCTCCACGCCTTTCTCACTCCAACATCAGGCAGGAAGCATGAGCTGGGTTGCCAGAACTCAGCTCCCACCCTGAATTCTCTTTGGGAGCGCCTTGAGTCTCAGCAGCTTGAACAAGTACCGCCTGTTCCTGGCAAAAATGGAATGAATTCACGGTCTTCAGGACTCACCCCAAACTATTAATGTGATCACCAGGAGGGTCTCCTTACAGCTTGCACATGTGAACCTTGCAGGAACCCATAGCGACAAATTTGATGAAGAGCAGCAGACCGGGAGTCTGAAAAACAACAACATATTCTGTACAGCAGACCTGAGAAAATCCTCCAAATCTATTCTAGAACTAATCTTTAAACTCAGTTCATACCCTGAACTAACACAGTGAGAACGGACTGGGGAGATTTCAAACCCTTATACCAAGCATTGTAAGTTCATCCACTGCCCAGCTGCAAGGGGTGGCGAATGGTAATACTGGAGATCAGGAGGAGGGAGGAGGAGAAGAAAGGGCATCTGGCATTGAGGCAATGGGACAGAGCCAAATGGGTAACCAAGAGCACCCTGACAGGGGCACATGCCCCGTGGCTGCTCTGCTGTGGGCCCCGCGGCTGCTCTGCTGAGGGCCCTGTGGCTGCTCCGCTGAGGGCCCCATGGCTGCTCCGCTGAGGGCCTCGCAGCTGCTCCGCTGTGGGTCCCGCGGCTGCTCCACTGTGGGCCCCGCTGAGGGTGTCCCACGGATTGGACCCGCCCCCGCCCATAGCATGGTGACGGGGCGGAGTTGGGCGGTCCACTGTGAGCATGGGTGCTTTTCCACCTCCGACTGTGGCAGTTTGTATACACCCATGTATGCTATAGTATGGTCTGAGGTAGCTATGTCTCTTCCCAAGGCGAGAGTCCAGGGGTATAGATAAACCCAGGAATACAGTTATTATCACAGGGAGGATGACTGATTGAGTGGTAGGGCAGCGGAGATGAGGGAGGAGAAAATTGAATGTTCAAATGGGCCATCAGTGTAACTGAGTATCATGTGAAGGTAACATTATGTAGGACAGCATCCAGAGCTAATTCCCTTCTATGTTCTCTATAATTTGTATTTCCTCAATCGTTTTTGTATTAACAGAAGTGAAGATAACTTTATGTTATGCAGTGTCCAGTGCTGATTCCCTACTATCTTCTCTGTAGTTTGGTGTTTCCTTTAATGTTTGTGTGTTAACTAATGTGAAGGTGACATTATGTGGTGCAGCATCCAGTGCTAATTCCCTACTGTATTCTGTATTATTTTGTATTTTTGATATTGTTTATGGCTTATTCTGGTTCATATGTCTCCATTCTTTTGTCTTTAAAATAAAAACAGAAAACAAAACAGCACTGTGATTCCATCTCACTCCAGAAAGAGCAGCTGTCACCAAGAAATCAACCCATAACAATGCTGAAAGGGCTGTGAGGAGAAAGGAACTCTTTTCCACAGTTGGTGGAAGTATAGACTGGTGCAACCTCTGTAGACATCAGTCTGGAGATTCCTCAGTAAACTAGGATTAGAGGTCCCGTTCAACCCAGCTATTCCCCCTCCTGGGTGTTTTTCCAGAAGAATGAAAACAACACACAACAGTGATATATGTGTGCCCATATTTATAGTAGCACAATTTGTTATAGCTAAATCTTGGAAACAACCTAGATGTCCATCAACTGAGGAATGGATAAAAAAGTTGTATTTTTATAGAATGGAGTATTCCTCAGCTATAAAAGAAGATAAATTTGAGGCTTTTGTAGGTAAGTGGATGCAACTAGAGACCATACTCATAAGTGAAATAAATCAGATTTACATGTGTAAGCTTTGTATTTCCTCCCTACTATAAGAACTTGAAAGAGTAAATAAAATCTGAAAGGTACAATAGATATGGTGAAAGGGAAAAGAAATTGCTCAAATGGGAAGGAACAACTGAGATGAAGGAAGGGAGAGGAAAAAGAAAGAAGGAAGAGGTAAATAGATATGTATATTTATACACAGGATAGCTGGGATAATTGTACTACTAAAATCTGTTGGTTAATTGAAAGGAACTGTTAATGTGTAATTGTTTGATCAATCTTGCATGCCTATATCTGCGTATATGTGCATCCATTTTGAAGATGACATTATATAACGTAACAGCCATTCTTGATATCCTATCACTATGTTTTGAAGTTCTGTTGCAGTTTTATTGTTCTCTGTGCTGTTTTGACTATGTATTTGTTTTGTTATTTGGTTTTTTTTTTCTCTTCAAAATGAAAAACAAAATTTGTATGTATGTACAAGGATAGCTAGGGTAGGTATATGGCTGAAGTCTGTGCTTTATTGAAAGGAACAGTCAATGCTTAAAAGTTTCTTTTTTTTTTGACCAATTTTGCACGCTTGAATCTGGTAATCAGAATGACTGGTCGGAAAACAGTAATATGCAGTATAAGAACCATTGTTGAGCCCCTACCATATTGTATGTTGAAACTCTGCATGATTTCCAAAGTTTTTTTTCAATTACTTGTTACTGTCTTTGATTGTTTGATCAAACTTACATTCTTATGTCTGGTAGACTGAGCAACTTCATTGAAGAAAACAGTATACAATGTAGCAACCATTTCTAATTCCTATTATTTTGTTATGAGGTCATGTATCATTTTTGTTTTTTTTGTGTGTGTTGTTTTGATTTTGTCTTCATTGTTATTTTGTTAGGCTTTTTTAATTAAAAAAAGAACATAGGGATTATAGAGATAAAGGCATGACCCTAAATGACAATTTGACGTTTCATTCTTATGGCACATCTGTAGTTCCCTGAGCTAAATTTATATGACTAGTAGGTATCCTTTATGAAAGGCTTAATAGTTATCTCCTCAGTAAGTTTTCTCTGACCATCCTAAGTAATCTGTTTTTGTTTTTAACCTCAACTCTTTTTTTATCATAGCATTTGTTACAATTTGCAGTTATTTGTCTGTCTGTTTATTAACTGCCCTTCTTTCTGACTAGCGTGTATACTGTAAAGGGAAGGACTGTGTTGACTCCTGGACAGGGCCTGATAGTGCCTGATACTTATGAGGATGCTTAGGAATTGTTTGCCCAAATATAATGTTTCCTCATAATTACTGTTATTGTGCTGTGTATAAAAGATAGTCACTTAAATTTATTTGAACTTGACCAGATTAGTAACACCCAAGAACTGAATCCAACATTTTTTCATTGAAATTTTTATTCACCTGGGTTTTAGATTCCTATGCAGTTGTAAGAACCATTATAGACAGATTCCTGTGCACATTTTACTCATTTTCCTATTTTGCAAAACTGTAATTTAATACCCACAACCTGGACATTTATATTGATATAATTTACTCATCCTTTTCAAATTTCTTCAGTTTTACTTTTGTCTATGTTTATTGTAGTTCCACAGAATTTTAAATATTTTAAATCGTGAAAGAATGATTTCTTAATCTTGAAGACTTCTGTGATGGTCAAACTTCACAGGTCTTAAATTTCTTTAAAAATCAGAGAATATTAGTGCTGGAGTAGGCAATTTTGTGCTATAGGAGTTCCCAAATTTTAGAATTTTAGAGACCATAAATATTATTTTTTATTGGCACATGAAATAATGTGGGAGCTGACATAGGATTGCACACTTCTGACAAGCAAAGAAATTAGAAAAGTTATATATGTTTTATATTTTTTCTAATTTTGCCAGGAACTGATTTTTCCAAAATGGTAGAAAAGGAATATTTATATTATATGGGACCCTGGAGTAAAAATCCACTAGACTTCCTTCTAAATCAGCAGTGTAATCATTTATCTTTGGGCTAAAGTCAAGATCCCAAAACAAGGTAACTCAGTAGGAGAAAGTGATGGACCTTCACAGAGTTTTGCTGGAGAGTCCCTTCCCTCTGGGCTCTGCTTTCTTCAGTAACTGGTTTAAAACTTTTCCATTGCCCAGTCCTTGTTGGTTGACTGGCTGTAGAGAACTCCTAATCTAATCTAATTGCTTTATTATGGGGATCAGAAAAGTTATGCATTTGGTTCAAGTCATTGTGTCATAGCATTCTCAAGGTAGAAATACCTGAGAGATAATCAGAGCATGCTCCTTATTTAATATTTGAAGATAACATGGCCCAGAAAGGGATGGGCCTATTCAAGGAGGGAAGCAAAATTCTGTGTAGGTCCATCATTTTCTCTTGCTGAGTTACTCTGTTTAGGAATCTTGATTTTATGCCCAAAGAGAAAGGAATACTTATCTGATGTAGAAGTAAGTCTAGAGGATGTTTAGCCCAGCCTCCCACATGATATAAACCTTTTTACTCAAACAGTTCTAGAAGACGATTTACCTGGTCCACACTGGCATATGCTTGTTTAATGGTGGAGACATTCCTCTTGTGCAAATTAGGCTTTATTATACTCGCAGGTGTAGCACTGTAGGAACTACAGGTGCCTCCTAGTAACTCAGAACTCCTTACTAGCAATGATATTATATACAGACAACTTATTTTATTCCAGGTCCTATGCTGTATATTGGACATTACCAACCTGAACTCTGACCTGTGAGGTGGGTACTCTCATTTTCTCTAGTTTCCTAATGAGAATCTTGTTCTCCAAGAGGCAGAGTTCTTAGCACTAGATAACACAGCTAGTAAGAAGCATGCACTTTGTGTTAGTTTCCCAGAAGCTCTGTCACCAATTGCTATGGACTAGGTGGCTTAAAAGATGGATCTTAATTTTCTTAGAATTTTGGAGGTCAGAAATTCAAAACCAGGGACATCTTCAGGAACTCTGGTAAACCACCTCTGTGCTTCCCCAACCAGTGTACAAGGCAGGCAGAGCCCCAGTCACCTTCTGGGCCCTTGGTGGCCACTCCCTGCATCCCTGGCATGACTATGAATGCTGGGCTGGACCCCAGATATCTTCAGGAACCACAGTGAGCCAGCCCCATGCCTCCCTGACCAGTGTGCAAGGCAGGCAGAGCCCCAGGCACCTTCTGGAGCATCAGTGGCTACTCCCCACGCCCCTAGCATGCCTTCTGGTGCTGGACTGAACCCTATACATCTTAAGAAACCCTGGTGAGTCACCCCTATACCTCCCCCGGCAGTGTGTGAGGCAGGTGGAGCCAAGGATACCTTCTGGGGCCTCAGTGGTCACTCTCAGGATGACCTGCACCCCTATGGGAGCCCAGGTGAAATCTGGACAGAGTTAGCAGCCTCAATGACTCCACCCTTATCCCTCCCCTGCTGGTGTGGGTTCTGGGCTGGGTCCTGAGCATCATCTGAAGCCTTGGTGACCACAAGCTGCATCCCCCCACCCTTGTGGAAGCCAGGCTGAACCCCAGACAGCTTCAGGAATTCAGTGAGCCTCCTCTGCCCCTCCTCTACCAGCCTGGGAGCAAAACTGAATGCAAGAAAGTTTCATGAACACTTGGGACTCTTAGCTCACCACCACATACCAGGACAGGAGTCACACTAAGCACTGGGGATCTTCAGACCACCAGCCTACCACTCCCACACAATCATGGGAGTGAGGCTGAGCTCCAGGGAACCTCTTCATCTTCAAAAATGACAAAAAGAAGGAGAAAAATGCAATCTCAGACCTCTAACCACCCAGAACACTTCCAGGAGACATCAACACAGAAGAGCCTAGAAGTCATACACCTGAAATTTTTGAAATGATATCAACCGAAGTGAAGAAACAACTCCATCAGGCCATAGAAGACATCAGATCAGAAATAATCTCTCAGGTAAATAAAGAAGGGCCAACTATAATGAAAGAATTTTTCAGCATATCTAAAGAAGACATTGATAACAAAATACAGAAGCATAGACAACTAAGGGAACTCTTGAGTGTACAATATAGAAAAGAACTAGAATGCATAAAAGATTCAAACAGATATCCAGGAAATTAAAAATTTCATGGAAAGCTGGCAAAACCACCTGAATGAAGCTGAAGATAAACTTTCAGACCTCAAAGACAGCATTGCACTAACAAATGTGAAAGGAAGGATCTCTTAAAAGCAACAAGGAAGCAGGACATAACAATTCAACAACTGCAAGATGAAGCAAAGAAAAACAATGTAAGATTAATAGGCACTAACAAAACAGCAGGTGTCAACACAAATGACATAACGACTGCTTGCAGAAACAATAGCAGAAGATTTCCCTGGCATGGAAAAAGAATGGGACACACAGAAAAGTGAAGCATATAGAACTCCAATTAACCATAACCAAAATAAATCTACACCCAGACATATAGTTGTCAAGATCACAGAAACTCAACAAAAGATCAGAATTGTGAAAACTGTTAGAGAAAAGAAACGGATCACCTATAAAGGAAAGCCCATCAGAATCATGGCAGATTTCTCAACAGAAACCATCAAGTCAAAAAGCGCTTGAAGCAAAGCATTTCAGGTACTGAAAGAAAACAACTTCCAACTCAGATTGATGTACCCTGCAGAAATATCCTTCAAATTTATTTATTTATTTATTTATTTATTTATTTTAAAGATAAAAGAATATAAACTTCAATAACACAAAAATGAGAAGGAAATACACAAATTATGGGGAAGATAATAGAGGATTGACAATGAATGCTGTTTTACATAATATCATCTTCATATTTGTTACTTAGTTATCTCAAAAACAAGGAAATACACAATTATACAGAAGATAGTAGGGGATTAACAATGGCTATTGTATTACATAATGTTATCTTCGCATTTCTTATTCAGTTATAAATCAGTATATTGCATAAACAATAAAGTAAACAGAATTATAGAACAGATATTGGAGAATTAAAAATGGCTGCTGTATTCCAAAATGATGTCTTCACGATTGTTTGTCAGTTATACAAATGATGGCACGTTCGATTAATCATACGGTTTTCTCTACCCTCATCTCCATTGTTCTCCCACCCAATCAATCATCTTCCCTCTGACAGTAACTGTACTTTTTGGTTTATTTACTCAGGCTCTCACATTGGGAAGGCACATGGCTGCTTCAAATTATGCTGTAACAAACTTGGGTGAACTCAAATTACTATGGTGGAAAAGCATCCATCCTCAAAGATGGTACATATGCAGGGAAACAAATACCTTATGGTCATACCTGATTGATAAGCCGTTGAGGCTCTTGGGGGGCCAGTCCAGTCTTTGAGTTCACCCTGCACACTGCCTGGCCCCACTTCAATGAGCCACTCCTGGGGACCTGGACCAGTTTGCGGGGTCACCCCCACGGACCTCTGGGTTCCGCCTGAATGAACACGGTGCTTCTTGGTGCCTGGTCGAGTTCTTGGGGTTACCCCCGAGCACTACTGGGCTCTGCCCCAGCGGGGCGCTCCTGGGGACCCAATTGAGTCCGTGGTGTTGCCCATGCAGACCACTGGGTTCCATCCCAGTGAGGCCCTCCCAGAGGCCTGGTTGAGTTCTCGGGGTAGCCCCCAAGCACTGCTGGGCTCTGCCCCAGCGAGCCACTCCTGGGGACCTGGTCAAGTTCTTGGGGTTGCCCCTGAGTCCTGCTGCGCTCCACCCCAATGAGGTGCTTCCAGGGGCCCAGTCTAATTGATCTCCAGTGTCCCTTACAGGTGGGCATTGGGCGCACTTATGATGCTGGGCACAAGTGGCGTGAGGTCTCTCCCACCCATACTCACTGAGATAGTCCAGCGTGTGTGCTAAGTTTGGTTATTCTAGGAGAGAATTGGAGGATTTTCTCTGGTCTTCTGTGTAGAGTATGTTGTCTCTTGGACTCCAGGACTGCTGCTTTTCATGTAATTTGTTGCTGTGGGTTCATACAAGGTTCATATATGCAAGCAGTATGAAGTCCTTCTTGGTGCTCATATTAGTAGTTTAGCATGAGTTCTGAAGCCTGTGGACTCATCCTGTGTCTGTTGGGAGCACATGTTGAGTGTGTGGGTTGCCAAGACTCAACGTGCTCATAGAGGGAGTTCAGGGTGGGAGCTGAAGCCCGGTAACTCAGCTTGTGCTTCCTGCTTGGTGTTGGGGTGTGAAGGGCATGGAGCCATGTGATCCACCTCCATCTGCAGCTCTCTCTTACTGTTGTGCTCCATTTGTTCTTTGGCTGGATCCCTGGGAATTGCTGTGGTCCCGAGGTCACTGCCACTGCTCTCTGCTGCTCTCTGCTGGTAGTTGCTCATACAGTGGAGAGGTAGGAGGCCACAGCCTTGGGACGGTATAGAGCAGGGTTTGGTGGGCTGTGTACTGGTTGCTTGCCTCTGGGTGCTGATTAGAAAGGTTGCTGCAGAGTGGGCCTGCTGCTTTAATGGCAGTTGTACCTTTTCATCTTCACACTGGGTTCAACAACATCTCCCATTTGCTACTGCCTCTTTACCGGGCTGCACCTTCTCTACTCTGGCTTTAGCCCAGCTCTTGGAACTCTGCTCTCCCCTGGCTGAGTCAGGAGCCTCCTGCAAGGACAGGCCTCTGAAGCTGAAGCTGTGGGTGCCAGAATGAGGTATCGGGCTGAGGGTGTATATGGAGCAGTGGCTCCCTCCTTCTCTGCCTTCTCTTCCTCAAACTGTGCCATGGTGGCCCTCTGAGTTTTTCCTCCAGGAGAGGTCTTGCTTGCTCTTTCTGAGGGCTTCAATTCTCACCTCAGATCCTTCCTGGGTCCAGGGGGCCCACTTCTCTCCCTCTTGTCTCTCTCATGTTGCTATATTCCAGTGTCTGGGTGGCGATCCTCTGGGAGGATCTTTCTCTGCTGCTTACCTGTTCCCCATCTTCCTGGAAGTCCTCTATCCTTCAAATTTAATGGAGAAATAAAATATTTTCATGGTAGGGAACAACTGAAGAAATTCATGAGTGCCAAACCAATCCTACAAAGAGTACTAAAAGATATTCTAGAAAGAGATTAAAAAGTGACCACAATTTCAAGAACAGCTATACAAAGCAACCACCAAGCAGAGCAAGCAATTAAACAGAGGGGAAAAGTAAGGAACCAACAACAGGAAAATTACCTGACAAAGATAAGCCAATACATATCAGTTCTAACTATCATTGTAAAAGATCTCAGTGTGCCAATCAAAAGAAGCAGACTGGCAGAGTGGATCAAGAAACAAAATCCAACTATATGCTGTATACAAGAAACACATTTAATTCAAAAGGAAATGCATAGACTGAAAATTAAAGGATGGAAAGCAATACTCCATGGGATAAGAACCCAGAGTGATGTAGGTGTAGCTATTCTGCTTACAGACAATGTGAACTTGAAACCAAGAATAAGCAAAAGAGATAAAGAAGATCAATATATACTTGTGAGGGGAAAACTTCAAGAGGAAGAGATAACAATCATAAACATCTATGCACCAAATACAGGAGCACCTAAGTATATAAAACAAATTTTAACAGACATGAAAAATGAAATAAACAGTAACACAATCATAAAAAGGATCTTTAACATACCATTGTCACAGAGATAGATTAACTAGACAAAAAATTAGAAAAGAAATAACAGTACTTAACCAAACGTGAACAAATGGCCTTAGTAGAACTTTACAGAATGTTCCATCCAACAGCATCAGAGTTCACATTCTTCTCAGCTGCACATAAGATGTTCTCTAAAGCAGATCATATGCTAGCACTTAGAATATGCTTAAGTTAATGCGAAATTATCCCATGCATACTATCAGACCTTAGTGCAATGAAACTGGAAATTAATGACAAAAGAAGTCACAAAAACTGCACAAACACATGGAAATTAAATAACACCCTCCTGAATAGACGATGGGTCACAGATGAAATCAAAGAAGGAATTAAACATTATTTATAATCAAATGAAAATGTAGATACAACTTACAAAAACCTATGGGACACAATGAAAGCAGGGTGTGGGGAAAAGGAAACCCTACTGCACTATTGATGGGAGTGTAGAGTGCTGAAACCACTGTGGAAATCAGTGTGGAGATTCCTTACAAAACTGGCATTAGAAGTCCCACTTAACCCAGCTATTCCATTTCTGGGTATTTTCCCAGAAGAATTAAAAACATCATATCACAGCAATATATGTGCACTCATGTTTATAGCAGCACAATTTGTTATGGTTAAATCTTGGAAACAACCCA
Organism: Dinomys branickii; assembly: GCA_004027595.1. Classification (NCBI taxonomy): domain Eukaryota; kingdom Metazoa; phylum Chordata; class Mammalia; order Rodentia; family Dinomyidae; genus Dinomys; species Dinomys branickii. The sequence continues at coordinate 82,717 of PVLD010005063.1, read as the reverse complement.
AATGCCCATCAATTGAGGAATGGATAAAAAAGATGTAGTATTTTTATACAATGGAGTATTACTCACCTGTGATAAAGATAAATGTGAGGCTTTTGTAGGTAAATGGATGCAGCTAGAGACCATACTCATAAATGAAATCAATGAGACCCACACGTGTAAACATCATATTGTCTCTGTACAATAGATGACAAGAAATGGAAAGAAATTGCTCAAAGGAAGGAACAACTGGGATGAGGGAAAGAAGAAAAAAGAGAGAAGGCAGGATATATATATATATATATTGTCTGGGATAACTACTGATGACTGATGGTATATTGAAAGGAACAGTTAATGCTTAAATTTTTTTATATTCTGATCAATCTTGCATGCTTGTGTCTGGTAGTCTGAGCAACTGATTTGAAGACAACAGTATGCAATAGAACAACAATTGGTGAATTCCTACCATCTTGTCTAGTGAAACTCTGTATTATCTCTAATGTTTCATCTAATACTTTTTTTTTATTCTCTTTAAGGTTTGAACAATCTTCCATTCTTACATCTGGTAATCTGAGCAATATAGTTGAAGATAATAATATATAATATAACAACCACTGTTAATTCTTGTCATTTTATTTTAAAACCTGTATCACTTTTAATGTTCTTGCTTTGTTTTGTTTGTTTGTGATGTTGGTATACTGCTATTGTTCTTTTTTGTTTGTTTGTTTTCTTTCTTTAAAATAAAAAAAAAATTGAAAACCAAGGTTCAGGGCCATGATCACTCAGAAGGCTTCAGGTGAGAATCCTTTCTTGCCCCTTCGAAACTCTGCAGCCTCCTAATTGTTTATTTGAGTTGACCTCCTCTTTTATGTATCTTCTCTGGCTTTCTCATAATGATCTTGATCATTGTATTTGGAATGTATTGCAGGATTCTTCATTACACCTAAAAGACCTTTCTCCTAATCAAGTAATATGTGCAGGCTCCAGGGATTTGATGTAAGCAGGTTTGGGGTGGTGCTGCCATTCAGCCTGTGGCAGGCTTTGACTCTTGTGCTCCATTCCAGAATCTCTGCTCTACTTTGCCACACCATATCCTGTGGAGCGCCACAGAGAAAGGCAGCTTTCCCTTCCACAGGAAAAATAAGACTGCTTTCTCTTTTAGTGTTATACCTTCATCGCCTTGCTCAATGCCTTGCCTAAGGTTTTAGAAGTGAATAACCTGTTGAATGCATGAAGGCAATTTTCCTGTCTTTAATTTTTTTCCAGGCTAATGTCCCCAGGTTCTTTACAAGAAGTTCAGAATCCATCCACCTTGCTCCTATTTAACTTGCTCAGTTTTTTTCCCCAAAATAAGACTTTCAGATTGAACTGTAGGTGAGCTCTAAGTCACAATTGTAGGGGAAGCAAAATATACCTTCTTAAGTTTTTTTTTTTTTTATATAGTGGTCCTGCTCTGTAGTTCAGGCTGACCTTGAACTCACTACATGATGAAGGCTGACCTTGAACTCACGGTGTTCCTCCTGCCTCAACCTTTCATGTGTTGGGATTACAGGTGTGCACTATGACACACCTCCTCCTTCTCCTCTTCTTCTTCTTTGTTTTAAAGAGGGTAAAAATTAAAAAAAATTAATATAGATACAGAATTTCAAAACAAAATGATAGGAAATTAATAATGTTGTTATATTGCATAGTTATCTTCAAAGTAGTTGTTCAGAATACCAGATATAAGAATGTAAAATTAGTAAAAATATTAAGCATTAACTGTTCCTTTCAATAAACCAATAGAAATTAGTAGTACAATTATCTTAGGTATCTTGTGTAAATATATAGTTTTTCCCTTTCTTTTCTCCTTTCCCTCATGACAGTTGTTCTTTCCTTTTGAGCAGTTTCTTTCTCTTTCACAATATCTATTGTACTTTTAGGATTTTGTTTACTCCTTCAGTTTCTTACAGTAGGGAGATAGTACAATGCTTACAAATGTGGGTCTCATTCATTTCACTTATGAGTATAGTCTCTAGTTGCATCCATTTATGTATAAAAGCCTTGAGTTTATCTTTCTTTCCAGATGAATAGTTCTCCACTGTATAAAAATAGTGCATCTTTTTTTATCCATTCCTCAGTTGATGGGCATTTGGGTTGTTTCCATGATTTAACTATGACAAATTGTGCTGTTGTAAACTTTTTTTTTTTTTACTAAGGCTGAAAATTAAATTCACATAAGACAGATTAATAGGAGAAATGAATGTATATTTATTTAATACAAGTTTTTGTGACATAAGAGTCCTTGTAAAGAAATGAACACTCAATTAGGAAGTTAGGGTAGAATACTTATATTGTATACTGAATTGGGTAGGGAGAGTATTGAACTGTGAAAATGCGACAAGGCAAAGGGCCATGGGCTAAGGAAGTTGACCGGGGAGAGAAGTGACTAGTAGGATGACAGTGTAACAAAGTCTGTTTATACAGAATTGTGCTGGTCTCCACTTTGTAAAAGTATTACTTTTCTTTTGGTATTGGAAGGACATCTTCCTTATGAGAATTTTAGCTCTTTAAGGAAGAAAAGAGGGAAGGAGAGAGGATCCTTGGACCTGCTGTTTTAAGTGCCTTTCCTTATGGCACAGTGGTATATTTTGGGGAGGAATGCTCTGCCGTCCTCCACAGGCTAGAATGGGACTGTTAATTCTCCAGGTTTGTGCAGTATAGTTATTTAAAGTAGCCTAGATGTTCTTCATTTTAGAGCAGCTGTTGAAGTCATTGCTGGTAGTTAACAGTGAGAGACATTTTTTTAAAAATTCTGTCCTTGTTAGTAGCCCTACTTAGTCATTTAGCTTTTAGGGCCAAATTGGACTCTCAGTTATACTAGTGCAGTTGCTATTGATTTTGGATTCTTGGGATGGATTTTGAGTTTGGAAAGAAAATAATACAAATGGCACACTCTGGGATTTAGTAAAAGGGCAAGCATACTCATGAATATATCTAGTTTCCCCTTTGCATTCCAAATTGTTTATCCCATGGAAAAAAGTTATATGATGTGAAAGAGATGAATGATGATCCAAAACAATTTTCTGCAAGAATACACCAGGATTTTCATTACCCAATATTAGAGGATTTTAAAATTTCTATTTAATTTTATTTTTTATTTGAGAAAAATAAAGATTTATTGAAATATTAGCTGCACACATTCATTCACATTTTGTCAGTGATTTCTTTCCCACTATAAGCGCAACACAGAGGGCACATGGCCTGCACAGCCCCCAAATAGTTACAATCTGACCCTTTATAGTTTGCCACCTGTTCATTTTCCCTATTATTCAATCTCTGGAATCATTCTGGCAGGTTATAGGGTCCAAAACAGAGATTGGCTATCTATTTGACCTAAAAGACGGGCAAGATGATAGGTGGTATTTCAGCATTTGTACAACCACCTTCCTAATCCAAGTACAACTACCAAACTGTTAACTTCTGCTACCTATTTTAGCATGTACTTGGTGTGGTCTATTTATTCCTTCATTTACTTTTATTTTTAATTGACAAATAACTGTACATATTTATAAGCTACCATGTGATGTTTCAACACATATACATACTGTATAATATTCATATCAAGGTAAATATATCTATATCAATCTTTTTTTAAAAAAATTACATTCCCTGGATGGTTGGGTTAATTTTCATGTACTTGTACCATGAGCAAATTTATGCTCTTGGTATTGTATGTGCTACAAGTTTCACTGCTGTCAAAACATATTTTTAAAAATAACCCATGGGGGGGGCTGGGGATATAGCTCAGTGGAATAAGTGCCTGCCTAGCAAGTGCAGGGTCCTGAGTTTGATCCCCAGTACCGCCAAAAAAAAAAAAAAAAAAAAAAAAAAATAACCCATGGGTTTTAATATGCACAGTCAAGATGAATTAGATTTTTTAAAGATAAAATCTACCTTAATATGCAGATCGACAAGACACTACTGTAATTGTAATTAACTTTTGCCCCTATGTGGCAAGATAGGACAGAATTACACTAATATTTAAACTTTTTAAAATTACTTTTTAAACTAGGGGTTAAAATAAAGAAAAGATAATTACTCCTGGTGGTGGACTCTGTGGCTTCCTGTTCTGCATTAGGCTTTCCACTGCTGCCTTTATTGTAATGGTTTCTTCAGAAGGAAGCACTTGGGGAGGAAAACCCTCTGCTTAGCTCTCATCCCTCTTCTCTTACTTGGCTGCCTTTATTACACTTATCATTGTATGCTTTAATTTCCTTCCACAGGAAAATCTTTTCTGACCCCTAAGACTTGATTAGTTTTCATATTGTAAATTCTCTTATTACCTTGTATTTCTATTTTTTGGATCCTTTATTACATTAATCTCAATTGCATATTAATGTTTGTTTTTACCTTGACTGTAAACACTGTGAGGGCAAGGGTCTGCTTTCAACATTGTACCACTCATAGTAGATGTTTAATAAACATTTTTTCACTAAGTGGGTGGAGGATGAAAAAGTCTCAAGGGCAAATGGGAACAACTTTTTAAACCATGTTTGTGTTGGAATGTGTGAGGACCTAAGATAATATTGGTGAACTCTTTTCTTTCTTATCTTTATCTCTCTGTGTGTATATGTTTTGAGTACCACTGCATCAAATTATTGAAGTAGAAAGAATAGTTGACACTCTGTTTTAAGGTGACCATGTATCTGACCCACTTCCTCTCTAGTAATGTCATCACGATTGTATCTCATTGCTGTGGCTTCTTGGAGGCTGACAGGCGGAACAAGTTACTTCAGCACACAGTCCTCATCTGTCACATAGAACAGCTTGCAGATTCTTCTTGTGTGAGTGAAATATGGAGAGTGGGATATTTTTCTTCCCAGGCTATCAGAGTAATTGAAAGTAACCATATCAGGGCACAAGGGGAAAATGCTGGAAAATAGACTGCTTTTGTGAAGGGCAACTCATCAGCTCTCATCTGCAGGTGTTGAGCCTCATCCAGGAACAGAGGCTTGGGATATGTTTTCTGTTACCAAAAAGCCCAGCCTTGAAGAAGTATATCCTTTCAATAAGGACACTGCCTTGTTTCACATTCCTACCCATCAGCTTCCTGATGAAGTACCACTACCATCATCTTTGGAGGCACAGCCCACAGGACCTGAGGCATAGGCTTTGTATGTTCTTTAGCCAGGGAAGAAATCTGTTTAGTATTCCAGGTCAATAAGCTGTAGTAGAAAATTGGAAATGTATTATGAAAAATCATTAAGCAGAGAAATTCTACTGTTCCTGAGTTTTGTATCAGAAGAAATAAATAGCACTTGACTGCTCTTACAGTTTATATTTTACAAGCTTGGCCCTGGTGAAATGAAATATCAGAAAATACTATATCAGTGACACTTTGCCTTCTAAGTGGCTTGGTTCTATAGATAGAAATTGTGCTTTATAGGATTGTTTTAGTTAACAGGAAGCTTTTTACTTAGCACTGGCGAAAAGTTCTAACGTGGTGACAGAAGCAAGGTACAATTCAGCAGTCATTCAAGTCATGACTTTGTTATATTTTGAGATAGCTTTAAAATCACTTAGTAGAATAAAACTCTAAAGTACTGTAACTGCCAGGTTGCTTTATCTAATTTATGAAACAGAGGCAAAGGAATCAACAGTAACCCTCCATTTACCATTATTAGATTAGCTATTATGGAAATCACAGAAAGTATGTAACTCTTTACTTTGTGTTCACTTGAATTTGGTTATTAAGCTTTGATAGAGCTTTCATTTAACCAAATGCCTTTGTTTACAATAAGCATGTGAAGTCTTTTGTGTTCAGAATTTGATATGACCATTTTCGTACATACCACCCACAAAGGCGTGTTAGGGTTACAGATTCTATTCATTTCTGTTTTGTCAGACATTTTTCATTCAATCCAGTTAGTGTCTTGTTTTTCTCCCTGACTGTCAGAGAGACATTTTTAGATCTCTAGGGTGTATACTTTTTCAAGAGTGTAAGCAGGCATTAACAAACGTGAAGCTACTCATAGCAACTCCGTAAAATTGATTTTTCAAAATTAAATAAGCATCTGGTGGTCGGAAAATGTTTTATACCTGATATTTAAAAGATACCATGACTATTGCCAAAATGAATCAATTTCTTCATGCTGTCTCCCTTTTGGATGCCGTCATATGCCACTGTGTTGTGTACAGTACAGAGCGAGGTAGACTTGGAGGCTACAGAGGGAGGTAGACTTGGATTTGTGCCTACATTCTTCTGTGTACATATCCATGACCTTGGACTTCACTTCTTATGAAGTCCTGTGACTACTGTAACTACTCTTTCTTAGTGTGTAATACACTTCATAATACCACTTGTCTCAGTATTATATATGAAGGGTTACATGTAAAGCCCTCAAATATGATTGTCACTGTAATTAATGTATGTGTCTGTCCACACTATGTATGGTGTCAACTTACATGAAACCTTAGTGAGTCTCAATTAGGTCATATAGCAGAAATATTGTCATCCTTCTGTTAATGTTCTGGAGTCATAACAATATCTAAAAGTAATAGATCATAGTTACTTGGATCTAGTGAGAGACACAGTTTGAAGAACTGTCACTGTAAAGGTGGTTATTTCAGTTGTTATTGAGATTGTAACCCACTGGCCAAATCCATACTCCAGATAAGTATTACTTTATTGGAACTTTATTTCACTTCTTTTGAATTGACATAAAAGCTAAATAAGGAGTGTTTTAGGTATGTGAACTAGAAGTATATCACCCTTCCAATAAGAAAGAATTCTGCCAGCTATTTCTGGTTAGTTTTTTGTTTCCTGTATCTGTTCAACTTCTGTCTGGCTTGTAATGTATGGTTTGCATTTTGCAGCTTTGTCTCTCTCTTTTACATCTATATTTTTAGGGTAGCAGACAAGGGTTTGGATAAATCCACACTCTTTCACCCATTGCCCTTTAGACCAATATCCTCTAGAGGAGCAATAGGAACACAGGCAGGAGATCTGCTCTCTGACACTGGTTTCCAGAGAAGTTATGCAATTCTTATGGAGATAGAATTTTTCTTCTCATTTGTACTATCTTCCATTAGCTTGAATGAGTTATAGAAATATGAAAACTTCTTTAACTCTGAAAGTTTCAGCAAGAATAAATGCTAGGCCCATGGTGTTAGTGTAATGCAAAATAAGACAGCATTTAAAGACATTCTCTGTTTCAGCCTCATGTTGACAATGCCCCTCACTTGAGTCAGGGATTGGGAACTTACTGAGATACACCATCTGGCAAAACATGGAAGGCCAGTCCTGTGCCAACTGAAAAAACTGCACCAGTTCCAACTCTTGTGTACTTTGCACATTATTTGGATGGCTTGCAAAACGTTTATTACTTTTTAATTAGGAGGGAATAAGGGATTTTAGTACCCCAAAGAAAATGTCGGCAGCCCAAAGATACCAAAATTAGCCAATATGTCGTAAGGGGCAGTAAGTACTTAACTTTGAGCTTGCAAAGCAAACAAGGACAATTTCAACCTAGGGCCTTTGGGGAGGCATGTGGGGGTGGTACGTCCTTGATCTGTCTGGGTGGAACTGGGGTTCAGGTCTTCCTATTATTCTGATAGTTTCCTAGCTCATTTCTCCTGCAGCATGGCCAGTCCTTAAAAGCACATGCCAGGAGATCAACTCAGTTTTGCTTCTTGGCCTATCATGTAAACTGTGGCCTGTCATGTTCATTAAAATGAAAATTTGTTGAATGGAATTTGCCCGACTGGCAGAATAGTTTAAATGTCAGATGTTGTTAGGCCTGGATATAAATATTATGTTTCTATTGTTAATTAATTGCAGTGCCTCAGTACCAGTGATCCAAAATCCAATTTAGTCTGCAATAGGCCTGTGGATAAGGGCCAGAGTTAATGAATGCAGAAGAAAAAATGTATTCAGAGTTTCCATCATATCTGACAATGTGAAAAATAGCAAATTTTGGTGTGTTACTATAGTTCAAGAAGTGAGAAACAGGACAGAGTTATGACTCTTTGTCTTTTGAAACCCCTCAAATGTTACTTACTGTCAAATCTATTCTGCTGCTAGCCCTGTGTCTATCTCAGCATCAAAATTCCAAACAGATACTGCTTTCTTCCCTTGCCTTGCTCTACCCGCCAATGGTTTCCACCCTTAAATCTGTTGTTATGTGAAGGTCATTTCTGTGTTGTAGAATTAAGGTATATAGTCCTGTGCGCCTCGCTTTTTCTGTGTAGTGTTCATTTGCTTCTCTTTCTTTTGCCATCAACTCTTCCTTCTAGTTTGCGCCCTTTGTTTTGGTCCCCAGGCTCAGCAGCCTGTCTGTCAAGTCTGCCATTGCTTGTTAAGATCATTTTGTTTCCAAATGGAGCTAGTGGCTGAATATCACTCAGAATAATGCTGGTAGGACTATATGCATTAGCAAGGGAAGCAGAAAGCTTGTTAATGCTCAGACCTTAAAACTGATTGTTATTGCAAAGCCACAAATCAGCAGGCATGGTGACCGCCATCCTCAACCAATATTTTGTTCAATACTTGCTGTGCGGGTGGCATCTTACCCTGTCACTTCTGTGTGTTCCAGAAGCAAGTGGGTGTGCCAGGCTGAGGAGAACTAATTAAGACTTTGGAAAGCAAGACTAATGTGGTCCAGTGGTCAGGGACCCTCATTTAATTCCTGGCATCCTGGTCTGGGCCAACCTTGTTTGCCCCTGCAATTATACCAGCTGAGAAGCAGAAAAGGGAATATAAACTTTGGTCTGCTCTGAGTTTCCCTGTCCAGCAGTGTCTGTCAGATTAAAAATGAGAGGAAAAGAGGCCAGAGAATCTTCCAGATGGAGAGTTCAGAGGAGGGCACAACCAGACTCCCTTTCCACAGTGATGTGGCTGGGCCATTTGAACACTGGGCGAGGAGCCAGGCAGAGCACAGACTGTTGCCTGACCCTGTAGTGGAGCTGGGGCCTGGCAGAACAGTCACCCTTATCAGGGTGGGTGCAGATTCAGTGGCATATGCAGGCCAGGGGTAGAGGTCACATTAAACCCCAGGACTGGGTCATTCTGCTGGGAGGTTGGGACCCTCATACTGGACTTCCCTTAAGGGTTCTTTCCCTAAGCCTCGTGGAGAGTAGAGTTGGTAACCAAATGGGGAATTGGCACTGTGTGACCTCTCTGTTTCCTTCCTAGAATGAAGCAGCCTTGTAGGAAAGGTGACTTTAGACAGGCTGCAGGCAGTGGTAACAGCGGTGGTCCTGTGTCCTTGGACTGACTCACATATGGACAGCAGTTTCAGGCAGCAGAGGTTTGGTGAGGTCACAGTGCAGTCACTCTCAGACCTCTGAGTAGCACGTCTTTATAACTGGTTTTAGCATACATTTAGCAGGATCTGGTGGGGGCAAACTGGGACAGAAGTTTTCACATATGAAAGTTTTTTAACTAAGTGTCTGTGACTACTGTGTAATGATTGAAAGGTAAAAGGGGTGAGTTAAACACTGAATATCTGGATAGACCCCTTTTAAAAATGGATTATTTTGACACCATCTGTATAACCTGAGTTTCTCCCTAAAATATGCCTTTTTTTTTTCAAATTTAGGCTTTTAGAGTTTGGGGAGGGAGTGCTATTGGGAGCAGAGCTGTTTGACTGGAAATGTCATCTCATTCTGAGAAAACATACTGGGACCATGGTAGGGCATCCCTGTGCAAATGTCACATTGCCACAGTGTCCTTCTGGGATTAGATTAGTACTTTCTAGTACTATCTAGTGGTCAGACAATTCACTGACCTCCCCCCACCATCAGGGCACCAACCCAGGTGGGGTCATAATCCCTAAGATTTTATGCAATTTCATTTGTCTATAATTCTATGCATTTTCAGATGCTAATTATTGGCCAATTGGTATTCTGTTCCTCAGTTGTTACCTAATGATTTTCCAGTTCTCATGCTACTTGGCAAATTTACTTTTCCAATGCCTGGCAAATATGACAGTATTGAACAGATGTGGCAAGGGTGTGTGTTTTGTGTGTGTTTGTGTTTGTGTGTGTGTATGTGATGCCCCAGAAGGTCGAGCTTTAGGACAGAGATTTTTATATTTTAAGATTATTAAGTACAAAATAAAACAGAAAGAGAGAGAGAGGGAGAAAGAAAGAGAGAGGATATAAACAAAACCCATAACCAACCTTAAGTTTAAAGTTCTTAATCAACTGGGCACCATCGTGCATGCTTGTATTCCTAGCACTTAGGAAGCCAAGGCAGGAGGATTACTGTGAGTTTGAGGCCAGCCTGGGCTATATAGTGAACTCAAGGCCAGGCTGAACTAGACAGTGAGAACTTGTCACAAGAAAAAATAAAAAAGATTTCCTAATCAGTGTTCACCTTTGATAGTAATGAAAACATTTTTTATTAAGCGAATTTCATTGTATATGTTATATACTAGACCCTGAATTCAATGTAGAATAAAACAGATGTGGTTTATATTATTGCGGAACTTACTGCCTAATGGAAAGATTTTCACCTACTTGTATTTATAATATTTGTCAGTTTTCCAGGTAAATCACAAAAGTAAGAATTCTGGTCACCCCCTCTGAACTCAAATATACCTCAGTTTCACTAATTCTCAGAATATTCTGTAAGAAATGCATACATATACATTGAAATAAAATGTCTAAGAATATATCAGACAAGTACCAGTTTTGGGAGGTCTTTGCTGCTATTTCTTGAGAGGTTTTAAATCACTATGAAATTCTCAAATAATTCCATGTATTTAAAATATTCATTCATCATCAGGTAGTTTAACCAGGGCTATATTTTCCAACTGCCTGCTTTTCACTGATATGTAGAAAAAGGCTTTGGGAAGAGGTTTAAGAATCTTTTCTTAGTTGAAAACTGGCTATCGTTTGAAAGAATGTTGCAGTAGTTTGTCTGCAGTAACAGTTCACTGAATGTAGCATAAAAATGAAAATTAGGGCTGAATTTATTTAGCCTCTTCATTCTTGCATCCAAATGCATAAACTTTCCCAGGTATGCTGATAATTGTTAAAGACTTAAGGGTCAATAACCAGCCCCTGAAGATGGCAGGTAAGTCAGTGAGAGCTGCAGAAGGCAACAATAGAGGCAAATTTCTTTTTTTCATGTGCAGCCTTGTCCTAAGTAAAGTGTGGTTCAATGGTCCCCAGAAATAGGCTTCCATTGGAAGAAGATGAATCTCAATCAAAGCAGATTTCTGTTGATTTGAGATAGATGTTTTTTTAATATTCAGATCACTTTGAGAGCATAACACTGGGTTGCACAAACCCATCCCATACTTTTCTACTGTAAATCTTTACTTTAGCATAATAGTTGCTGGCTGTGTGTCTCAGTGCCTTTCCCAGAGGGATACAGGAAGCAATCTTCATGTTCACCCACTTGGCACAATGAAAGGCAAGGTGTGTGCAATAGGGTCAAACTAGTATTTACAACCGCATCATGGTTCACTAAACAGTGTTTGGGTTTGTTTACCTGAGCATCATAGAGGGTGTAATATACCCACACCACTCTAGGATTTGTTTTTTAAAAAAGATTTCTTTTGATTTTTCTGATAGATGTAGCCCAGTTCCTTACATTAGCATGTGAAAAAAAATATTTGCAAGTTCAGAGGATGTCAGAAGTGAATCATCAGATTATGCATGCATGGTTGATGAAGATAACCACTATGGTAGAATACATGTTTTCATGGTGGAAGAGTGGTGTGGGTGCAGGATGGTGATAATGATGATCACTTTGACATTGGCCATGTGAGCCAAAATTCTGTGGCAGTGACATGGAGTAAGAACTGATTGACAAAAAAACAGGAAATGCAGGCCTCCATAATTCAGATGATGAAGAAAATAGCAAAATATTACAAAATGGCTGCACAGCCAAATGAAATGATTCTGTTATGGTTGTGTCTACATGTCCCTCCGAATCCTCATGCAGTTATGGGGTGGCTTTTAGAGTTTATGACTGATCCATGATCCAATGCTGGGATTATGGGTGTGAGAGCTATACCCACCCTAGGGCGGATAGTTTGTATATGTAAGGGAGAAAAAGAGGCTGCTGGCTGCCATTGCTGCTGCCATTCCTCCTTTCTTGTGCTTGTTGCTTTGTTGTGTACTGCCACCATGAACTGTTGCCCTCTGCCATGTGCCTCTGTGCCTCAGAACCAGCCAAGTTTGGACTGAAGCCCCCACAAACTGTAAGCTAAATAAACCTTTCCTTCCTTCATTTTGGGTGTTGGATATTTTGTCTCAGCAACAAGAAACAGTAACCAAGGCAGATTCAATGTTAAAATTAGGTCCAAAAACTTAGTGAGGGCCTTGACAGAGATGAAACATTGGACAGAATACCAGCACTGCCACTCAATGTTGGACATTGTAACAGATAAAATGCTACAAGGTTCTGTGAAATACAGAAAGGCTGAGATACAAGTGAAACATTTTGTATATACCAATAGCCATAGTCGAAGATGTATTTATATCAATACCTCACTAGCTCAACTGAAAGCATTCATAGCCTGTTGTACATAGCAGGGATTTCTTGTTGTAACCACAGGAATGTAAAAGACTTATGGAAAAGTGATCGGTCAAAATATGGCATAAAAATTTATGCCCTTGTAGATGTGAAGACTTATGCTTTCAATTTAGAAATTTACCCTGGTACTCAGACAGCAGTTTCTTTTTCATAAAGTAGTAAACCGAGTTTTATTGTAAACAGTCTTGTTGCTCCCATTGCCCAAAGTAATTGGTATGTGACATTTAACAATTGGTGTATCAGTTTCCAAGTGATGTTATATTTGTTAACAGCACAAGTTGTCCAGTACAAGAATAAGTGAAATGTTGCACTTTCAAAATATAATTCAAAACAGTGCAATCTTTGGATTTCAGAAAGGTTTACATTGTCCTCGTATATGTCAAAGAAAAACAAACTGGTACTGCTGATGTCAACATTGCACCATGGTAGAACTATTGATAGGAAAACCTTAATAAAATGGAAGCTTGAGACAGACACTTTTTACAACAAAAGCAAGGGTGGAATAGATTTTGTTGAATTATGCAGCAAGTATGGAATCACTCAAAACACAAAGCATGGACCGGTGGCTGAGTTTTTCTCAGTCCTAAACATGTGCGGCATAAATAGTTTACAATAAGTACAAAAGATCACAGAGAAATTTTCTTAGAGGATTGGGGCTGAAATTCTTATGAGGTCATTTATAGCAGAAGAAAAACAAAATGTTTCAGCACAGGGGACTATGCAAAAAATTATAGTCCACACTGGGGAACTGGCAGGTGAACAGAAAGCCATAGCATCTTAAAGACCTACTATAACAACAGGAAAGCCAAAAAGATGTCAGCTGTGCCATGCAAGAAAGGGCATGAAAACAAAACATATGTGCTATCAGTGTAAGTGATACTTACATATGGAACATGCAATTTTCATGAGTGAAGACTATTTTTGATGTGAAAATTGAAGCAAAGATTATTTTTGTTGTAGAGTTCTATTGGTATTTTCTTTGTAGTTCACATAGGTTTTTATTTCTGACTTTATCTCTTAGGTTTTGTAAACAAGTACACAGCTGATATGAAAATATTGATGTGTATTCTAAACACTCATTACATATTTGATATTTTATTATATTGATATTATTTTCTTATTATTTAAGTGTGATAATTGAAGTAAAAATTTTTTTCTTGTAGTGTGCCCTTGGTATTTTCACTGTAGTTCATACCGGAACTTATTCTGATGTTATCTTTAGGTTTTGTAAGCAAGTACACAGCTGACATGAAAACGTTTATGTTTCTTCTAAATGTGCAATATAAATTAAGGATTTAATACTTTATTTTGTTGATAGTTTATGTTCCTGTTAACTACACTTTGCATAATATAATATGAACCTCCTGACAAAATAGCAAGAACAGTGAGAAGTCAAGTGTTTTACAAAAAGACCATGAAAGCAAAGCACATGTGCTGTCCGTGTAAGCAGTATGTGTATGCGTAACGTGCAATATGTGTCTATGTAACATGCCATTGTCATGTGTGAAGACTGCCTTAGGTGTGATCATTGAAGTAAAGATTTTTTTGTAGAGTGCTATTAGTATTTTCATTGTAGTTTATATAGGAATTTATTTCTGTTGCTCCTTTTTAGACTTTGTACACCAAAAGCCAGTTGATGTTGAAAATTTTGATGCTTTTTGAAATAAATACTCAATAAATACTAAAAATGTGATGCTTTATTTTTGTGATTTTTTTCCTGTTAAGCACTCATTATTTAATATAATAAAGCTCATAGAATTAAAATTAATAATTGATTAATAGAAATACTCTAAAGAATAGACATAGTTTGACACACCTAAGGTTATGCCCCTTTATGAGAAAAAATGTGTTACATTCTATGGGTGGTTGCTGTGGACTGGCACATGGATAAAGGGGCTTGAGATTTGTAAAAATCTGAAAAAACTGACAAGATAAATTGTGTTACTGGCCTGCTCTGCTCTGCTTCCATGTTTATTTCTTTTAAAAGCAACTGATGTCCACACCTGTTTGGATTCGTTTAAATCTAATTTATGTCTTGAAGAGGATCATATGAAGGATGTAGACATTGTCTGCTCTAGAATAGAATGTGAGCACATAGGCATGAGAAGAGAGGGAAGTAGTATAACACAGCAACTAGAAGTATGGGCCTTTGAGTTTTGGGGTCAGTAAGAACATGGGAAAGAAAAGGCTTATTTAAGTGGCTATTCTTGTTGTTTGTCTGGTGATACGTACTTTGGGGACCGGAACAAGAGCTTTTTGGTCCTGATTTGTTCCCACTTTGGATTATTAACACCCAAATACATGTACAAGAACACATAAAATTTCACACACCAAAGATAGATACAACAAGCATTAAATCCACTTGTAGTTATTTTTTCAACAAGTGTTTATTGGACAACTGTTCGTGTTGAGGTACAATCTGGCATGAAAATATCTGTGTAGATAGATTGGTTTGAACAATAAAGCCCATAGGTTGCAAAGAAACAAGTTCTAAGGTAAAATATAAGCACAGGAGAACTTAATACTTTTTTTCTTTTATAGTGTTGAGGGTTGAACCAAGAGATACTCTACCACTGACTGTATCTATAGCTGCCTTGCCCTTTAATATTTTTTAAATTTTGAGACAAGGTCTTGCCAAGTTTCCTAGGTGGGACTTGAACTTGCAGTCCTCCTGACAGCCTTTCTCAGGGCTGGGATTCCAGGGATGTATTACTGGGCCTGGCTAAGAAATTAATACTTTTTAGTAATAACATGAGTGTTTATCAGAAACCATTAAATTGTTAAGTTGAGCTGTCTTCAAGACTAGTCTCCCCACCTGTCCTTTACTGCCTTCTCAGGAACCTTCAGTACTGATTACCTTTCTTTCTTATATATCCAGTTTCCTTGTCTCAAGTGGACCTTGTCATCACCCTGACATGCTCAGGTTGTTTCTGTTTATAAACTACAGAAACTAATTTACTTATAGTTCCTTGCCCTCTACCTACCATTTTCTTTCCTCCCTTTCACAGTTGAACTTATATAGAATTGCATTTATTCATGGTCTTTGTTTTCTGATTTCCATTTGTTTCTTAACCAACTCCAAATTGTGTTCTGTTTGTATCAGTTTGCTGAATTCCTTGATGACCTTCATATTGGGCATTTTAGTATTTATACCACTTAACTTTTCTCTGACACTTAAGTGTTTTGTTTAACTTCCCTAGAAGTCATTCTTTTTGCTCTGTAGGATTCATTTTTCTCAACACAGCTATTAAATATTGTGCGTCCTCAAGTATTATGGCAGACCCTTTTCCCTTTCTAATCAACACTTTTACAGAGTTACATCCTTACAACTGAGGTTAGTGTTACTTACAGAAAACTCCCAACTCTCTGACTTGCTTTCTGAACCACAGACCCATATATCCAAATGCTTAGCTGGACCTTTATTTATAGGTGTCTCTTAGGCACATCAAATCCGTCATATCTATAACCAAACTGGTGATCTTTTTGGATTCTACATGTGGATCCTAATGCACTGGGATTCAATCAATATCCTTGTCCAGTCCCAACCTATAAAGGGAAACTATACTAAAGAGTGCAGTTTTCAAAACTGCTTTTAAGCTTCATTTTAAAACTGCTTTCCAATTTTGCATTACAAAATATTTTATAGCTATTGTTTCTTTGTGTGATGAGCCTTGTAGCCTCATATGTAGTCAGTTTGTCTTATGGCCATGTATGTTTGAAGAGGATGCTGAGGTAGATCACATTTTCCAAAGTTGGTTGTACCCACGTATTTATCCAGCACTTTCACAGTGTGCCCTTTCACAATGTGATCGGCAATCCTTCCGCTCACAGGTGTGTGTATGTTTTCATTCTCTTCCTTTGAGTTAGGGCAGGAGTTTGTGGTTGGCCTGACCAATGAGTGCACTGCAAACAGTGTTATATGACTGTTGAGTCTAGGTATTAAAAAATACTGCTTTTGCCTGACTCTCTTTTGGAACTTTTATTTTTAGAACCCAGACAAAGAAGACTCAAGCCACGTGGAGAAACCACTTGGAGGTATTCCAGCTGATAGCGTATCTCGTTTCAGCTAGACCTCAACAACACGTAGTAGACAAGAGAGGGAACCAGTGTGCAGATGATTCCAGTCCCTAATTTTAAAGTCTTCCAGCAGAGGCCATAGGCATTGTAGCACTCAGAAAGGTTGTGCTACTCTGCCATGGCAGAATTCCTACTCCATAGATACTATGAGTGATAATTATTTTTTTAAATTACTAAGTTTTGAGTGATTTTGTATATAGCAATAGATAACTAACATAAATCCCTGTTCTCTTGTTATTGCTAACTTTAGTTTTGCTTAATACTGACATTTCTATCAGTTCTCTTACGGTTCATACTTTTCCTTTCAAACCTTCTTTATGTTTTAGAAGTGTTCCTCATAAAGTATACAAGCAATAGGTTTTTTAAAAAATCTGATTTGAGAATATTTAACAGATATGTTGATTTATTCATTACTGACATATTTAAACATTTGAAATAGTTTCTATTTACTGTTTTTATATTTGCTTTTTATCTGCCTGCCATTCCAGTCTTCTCCAGGAAATTCATTGAGTTTTCTGTACTCATATTGTTTCCTCCACTGATTTGGAAATTTCTATTATTTTGATAATTTACAAGTTTTTAAAATGTGAAAAAGAATACACACAAAATGGCTTTTGAAAATATGTACCTTTTGAAGATGCACATATATTTGAATAAAATAAAAGACTAATCATGTAAATACCTCTGTGCAAGTCAAGAAATATAGAACATTGTCATATTTTAGGATCTCCCCTCTATTGTATCCCCCCTCTATACTTTTCCTCTATTTTACCTTCTCTCCACCCCAACTTTGACAGCCTGAGTTCTATGTAAATCATGCTTTTGCTTTATAGGTAGCTTTTTGCTACTAGTATATTCCAAAACAACATACTAATTTTTTTTCACCTTTTGAATATTATACAAATGGAACCATATTGTGTATGGCCTTCTATGACTTACTTCTTTCCTTTACACCATCCATGTTGATGTGGATAATAGCTTCACTGATTTTTTTCAAATATATATAACATTCCATTGTAAGCATCTGCAAAAGTGTGTTTATTGCACTGTTGATTGATATTTGTATTGTGTCCAGCATTTTTTTGCCATTCCAGCAGTGCTGCTCTAAACAGTCTTATGTGAATCACTGAATGCATGTGCAAGGGCCTCTGGTTAGAAAGAAATGTTGGTTATTCTTACCAAGTTAATCAGTAGTTTCAATACTTACCTTTAGCAGCCTAAACTATTTATTTCCCAATGCCTTATGCCATATGACTGTGACAACTTTTTAAGTTTCACTTTGCCACCCCTAAACATTTGCAGTTATTGTTGTCAGTTTTCCCCTGTTTTCAGAAACAGGGCTTAATACCTTTTGATTAGTGCTCATTACTTATTATTAAATCTATTAGACTTATCATCATGCTTATCATAATGCCAGTTCCTCTGTCACCGTTGTTTCTTGCTCCTTAGTCTTTCCTTCTGGGTCAGTTCCTTCTTATTCAAGTACATCTTTCAACAAAAATATACTACTGTGAACAGTAAATAGTCTTTTTTTTTCTGGATAATGTTCTTATTTCTCTATCGTTTTTGAGTGATAGGTTTAGCATGAGTACAGAATTTTAGCTGAACTATTTTTTCTTTAGCACTTTGAACATGCTATTCCATTGCTACTTTACTTTTATTTTTATGAATGACATATTCTTTTGCAAGAAGTCTGTTTTTATCCCTACATCCCCAGTTGACTTGAAGACTTATTTCTTCTCTCTGGTGTTCTGTAGTTTCATTCCAAGCATCTAAGTTTGGATTTCCCTTTATGGAAATGGTATGCTTTTCAAGAAGACTCTTATTTTCCATTCAAAAAATCTATTGTCTATTGATATCAGTCTTTTTCTTTTGAACTAGGAGATATATATCTATAGCTATATATGTGGATTTGGGGCTGGGAATGGAGCTCAGCAGTGCAGCACCTGCCTGGCAAGCGCAAGGTCCTGCATTTGATTCCAGGTACCAAAAAAAGAGATTTACTCCTATATATCTGGGTTTAATTATCACTTTGTTTTAATATTTGTATGTGTTTGTAGTAGAAAATCAATCCACAAGTCTCTCATATTTCACAAAATACAATACTATACTACTTTATCTATTCTTTCCTAAATTATCTTTTCCTAGCCAAGTTGCTTTCCATGTAACAAGAAGGAAAGGGGGAAGTTCTGGTGCTTTGCTATGGAAGGGCCTTATTTCCTATGTTATTATTCCAAGACTTTTATTCAAGCTCATAAGTCTGGTGTGTTCTTTGGTAAGCATTCATCAGTAGAAATGGGCTCTTTGTTGGGAAAGAGTGATGTGGTGAGGGAAGGTAGCCCAGCAAGATCTGTAAGGCATCACCTAGGATGTTAAAGACAAATACATGAACTGTGGGAAATCAAGGGGCTGTTGGTCATTCCCAACTGCTGCATATTTAGTAGATAATAGAATTTAGGCAGGAATGAGAGAAAGAAGCACATTCCAATTACTTTCATAGAACCACTATATAAATAATATTCGACCACTATAGGATCTGCTTCTTGAAACCTGAAGTTACTGTTTCTGTTTAACAACCATAATTTCACAGATGTTTTCACAGATGATACTAACCTGTGATTGGACAGTGCGTGGAATAGTTTGGTCACAGGGAACTGAAGTTAAAAAGCCAAGTTTGATTTGAAATGTGAAGTTGTAGCTTTCTGTTTTGTGAGTCTCTTCTGAGAAGTGCTTGCACTCTACCTGGGAAAGGTTGATTGTGCATGTTAGCATGCACACACCTACTCATGGAGGCCAGGGGTGAGGTCTGAGTTAAAGAGCCATGCACTTCAAGTAAGTGGAATACACTCCCCTAAGTAAAACTTTTTTAAGGAAGTGGGAATAGAGCATACAGAAAAGATGACAAAATGAATAAGGAAATAAATGCTTGGTCAGCTTGCATGTTCCATATTAATGTTTAATTTGATTTTCATGCCTACTTTTTATAAGCTGTTCTCCTGTTGAGGACTTCCCATACTAACAAATTGCACTACAGACTTGGCTAGATTGTCATTCAGTTCTCAGTAGGTGTGTGTGATAATTTCAGTTTATAACTGTGCATTAGCCCATTTTCTGTTGCTGGTAACACAATACCATAGACCAGATAAGTACAAAAAGCAAAGGTTTGTTTTGATTTGTAATTCTGGAGGTGTAAAGTCGAGGGGTCACATTTGATGATGACCTTTCTGCTGGGAGAGTTTCACATGTGCAGGGCGTCACATGGCAAAAGACCGGAAGCACGAGTTCATGTGTGCCTGTCTGGTCTCTCTTCCTCTTCTTGAGTCCACCAGGCTTCTACCGTGGGGTCTCTACCCTCATGCCCTTGTCCAATCCTCCTTACTTCCCCAAACCTCCACCTGTAAATACCACAGTCAGATTAAGTTCCCTCATTTTTAATATTTCCTAATACTGTGGGAATGAAATTTTGATACATGAAGCCTTGGAGAATACTCAAACCATATCCAAACAGTAAACTTTATTGGCTTCTTGGGCAGAGGATATGAGGCACATATTTCATCAATGGTTTACTTGGCTAGTACCGCATACTCTGGCATATGGAAATTTTATTTTAAAACATGGAAAGGAAACATTTGGAGTTTTACTTGCAGACAACTTAACCTTTTGTTTTTATCTCTTTGTAGCTTTGAAGCTCAGTGAAGAAGGGAAATCCACTGAGAGTCTGTGGAGGTAAGTGTATTTATTACGTGGCCTTGACAAACATTGCCTTTACAACATTGATTTTTCTTTTATTCAGAGATTTAAACACTTGGATTAAAGATATAGCTGACAGGACAACTTCCTTAACCACCTGCTTGTCCTCTCTCATAGGCAAAAGTGCTGAGCAACAGTTCGCAGAGAGCAGGAGGAAATAAAATGATGTGCTGAGGGTAGCCAAATGCAATTGTATGCTTGCTGACTTTTGCTTTCTTTTCTGCAGTTAAGACATTACAATGGAGCTCAGTTTACTAAGATTAATGCTAGATGGAAAAAGAATGCTCTTGTACCAGTTCTGGTCAATAGTTAAAATAAAACCAGTTGGCAAAGTAAAGCATTTAAAATAAGATGCAGAGTGGCATTTCAATTGGGTCGGATGAAATTTATCTTGAAAGTCAGTTGTGTAGTTGCATGGAGAAGCTAGTTTTGGAGAAAGAAGAAAGCCAGCCTATTTGGTATAGCTAATTGCATTCTACGCAGTCACCCGTAAGTGAGTCACAGGAAATGAACCTCCGAGCTGGAAGCAATGGGCAAAGTACCCACTCAGGCTCCTGTGAAACATTATAATCAAGGCGATTTTTACATGGAATAATGTAATTGTTTCCTCTTTGCTAGGTGTATTTATAAGCATACCTCTGTACAGCATTATTCTTTGATTCATTGTTTAATTTCTGTTCTGCATGAAGTATTTCAATTTAGAGAATTCATTCTGGGGAATTACAGGGCTACAGTTTCATCAAGAGTCTTTGGTGGCCACGGTGAATTATGTCATAACTGTACATTTGTTTTCATCATCAATTATGTTTTCAACAATTTTAGGGTTTTTTTCTGTCATTTTGTTACAGTAATCAGGACCACAGCCAGTTTAGTTAAAGAGTCACTTTGATTTACTTTATATTTACCTTAGTTTTTCCTAAAACTTGTTGACAAATCTAATTCTGGGCCTGTGTTTTTAATGTTATTTGGAATGTAAAAAAATTTTAAAGGGAAATTTGAGAAAACCCCTTTTGAGTAAGTAGAACCGGAACTCTTAGACTCTCCATTTTGATGATTTGCTTTGGGGTAACTGAACTGTGGTGCCTGAGGTCTGGTGGGGTTGGCATTTTACTATACTGGCTGACCATTGGTGAAGAAAATACCATCCTACAAAGTAGATAATTCTTTCAGTCATATAATTTATGTGTCCTGAAACTTTGTATCACCTCTTGGAATGAAGCAGTACCTGATAACTTTTGGACATAAATGCTCATAACTTATTATTGTTAATGACGATGTAGCAATCTTAAGCAACTTACAGTTTTTAGGTGAAGCTATGGTGCTTGCATTCCTCTTAGAGGGTGTTTTCATGCTGTAGAATCTGTTTTCTTTATCTCAATGAAAATCTTTTGTTGCATTGGTACTCAGGTCTGACATGGGTTTAGTGTTGTTGCGGCTGTTGGAGAGTGGGCAAATTAATCACTGTTTTCATGATCAATTTTCTAATCTGTGAAATGGAGATACTATTGTTTGCCTCATGGTTGTTGTGGAGATTAAATGGGTTATTTAGTACATCAGTGACTTACAGCAGGTCCTGGCCCGTGATAAGTGCTGCTTGTAATAAAAGTTAACTGTCACAGTGTCATCATCATCATCATCATTAGCAGCAGCAGCAGCAGCAGCACAGCAGCGTGCTTATGATATTAGTCATTAGATACTGAAAGGTGTATTCCTTTTAGATAGACTTTGGGATAATGTTTCCAAAATGAGCTGTTGTTATCAAAGAAGAACAAAGCCACACTGCCCTTAAGATTCAAAGGAAAAGGTGAATTTCAGGTTACTATACGGGAGGCTTGTGGAAGTACAAAGTTATGTGAAAGTTTTGGAAACATAGGGAAACCAGTTTCTTCGGCTGTGTGTGGACAGTTATGATTACAGTTAAACCCTAGAATGTCCCCTAACAGGATCTTGTGTTCAGAAGTAGAACTTTTGAGCGGTGACTGGATCTTGCAGGTGCTGCCCATGCCGGTAGTAGGCGGGGCGCCATCAAAGGATGGGGTAGACCTGGAAGGGTATATCTCCTGTCTTGGCTCCTTTCTTTGCTCTTTGCTTCTTGACCACTATGATTTGAGCGCCTATTTGTCTGCACAGGCCCCTCTGTCATCCTGCTTTGTGTTGGAACCAATGGACCACAGACTGAATCTTGGAGCCAAAATAAACCTCTCGTCCTTTAAGCTGAAGGTGTCGGGTAGTTTGCCCAGCAATGGGACAGTGACTAAGACAATTAGAAATTAACATAGGCTTAAGAAATGATAATGTTAAGAAATTAATGATCTACTTCTTGTTAGATTCTTAAGTTTTGAAGACAGCCTTGGTAAGTGGAGAGGGACACCTTCCTCCGTTTACCCAGTCTTCTATCTGTTTTTTCTTTACCGATCCTTTTTTGCCTTTGAGGTACTTAATCTAGTCAAACTGTAATCAGGGGTCTACTCTCAGCCTAGACGCAGGTGTATAACCACAAGCTTGGTTAAATGTCTGTTTCTTCTTTGGATTTTGACCTTCAGATAAGGGGTTACTCTGACAGCAGTAGCAGTAGCACCAGCAGCGTCCTTATGAATTCATTCATTAGATATTTTGAAAAGTCTGTTTTTTTAGAAGCTTCAGAATAATTCTTAGTTTGTATATTAGTGAACTAGATTTAGTAGATGGGATCTATTTGGAGGTATACACTTAAAAATATCATTCATTACTTTCTTTCACTATGAATAAATATCTGCGTATTTTGTAGTAAATTACCAACAGAGGAGAGCTCTCATCTAGGATTTCAAAAATGAGCTATTTTGCTCCACTCCCTAGTACTCCTGTGTTTGGTACAAAGAAGTCACTCTTGGGTGCTTCTCTAAGCTCTTAAAGATGTGCTCATATGCATGAGTTGGGTGGGCAATGAGAAGAAAAGCAAAGAGGTCGTCTCTGTTTCTGAGCCAGGGGATTGTAAAAGGACTATGATTTTCTTCTGTTCGCCCTAGCATTTCAAAACAAAACAGTTATACTCTCTAAATGTTTTTCTACTTTTCTCTACTTTCACATTTCTGTTTTTTAACATTTCCCCCCAGCTGCACCCCTCTTCTCAATGATGTGTAAAATAGGAGTACTAGAACTCCATTACTTTGCATAGTATCTGGCACTGCTTTTGGTTTCTTGAGAATTGAGTGGAAGTTTTGTTTCCCTTTGTGTGTTATTTGCTCACTACTTCTGCGTTCTGTGCAGTGGCTAGGACAATGCTGGTTAATGATTTTTCTCAGAGGCAGCAACTTTGTAGTCCTACTGTGAATAAATAGCAGGAGAGCATTTTGTGGTGGGAATAGCCTCAGAGGAGGTGTTGCTGGAATTTCTCGTTTTGGCTCTGCCACTTGCTAGCTTTGTGACGCCGTAAGATTCCTAACTTTCCCTAAGGTATTAGATTCTGCATCTGTTACATCAGGATAACTCTTGCCCTACATATTGCTTAGAGCTCTTGTGGGGGTCAGGGAAATATAGTGTTTGTGAAAGTGCAAATTGCAAAGTGCTACATAACATCTGGTGTTACGGTTACTATTTCATACACATTTTCTACACAGATGAAAAACCGAGGAGCTTGTTTTATGACGCTGAGGAAGGAAAGGAAGTAATTGAACACTATACATGGTAGTTTGCTCACTATTTGTACCTTCTGCTCCTCTCGCCTTGCATCCCAGGAAGTTTACGTGTCAGAATCCCCCCAGGCTCTCTTGTTCCCTAGCTTTCCATTGTAATAGCCAATGGAAGATCCTGGGTAAAGAACTAAGAATGTTTTAGTAAATTGAGAGACTGTATATTACCCCAGTATATAAATAAGCACAATTTTATACATGTTATGAATTATCCTTTAAAATTTATTTTTATTTTGATCAAAACAATAGTGCCAATGCTGTTCAGTGCAATAGCATTAAGAAACAAGTATAGAAAAAACTGCAACATCTTTCTGCTCTTTCTAACTTTCTCCCCTTCTCCAGATGTCCTCCACAGAACTGGCAACTTTCACTTTCATACTTCCCATGTTGATCTCTTTATTTCCAAATATGTAATTATATGATTTTTTGTGATATATCAATTTCCGCACTAGCTCTCTGAAACTCCCTAGGCCTACTACTTCTCGTCTCCACAGCCTTCAAAAAGAGCTATGTTACAATTTTGGTTGAAGTCTATAGGTAATATTTATATCATTGTGATTATATGTTTTCCCATTGTTGAGCCAGTAATATAGTCAGTCTAGTTGGTTATACTCTCTTTGACATGTAATATTTTTTCCATTTTGGA
This sequence comes from Dinomys branickii, assembly GCA_004027595.1. Lineage (NCBI taxonomy): Eukaryota > Metazoa > Chordata > Mammalia > Rodentia > Dinomyidae > Dinomys > Dinomys branickii. The sequence continues at coordinate 58,068 of PVLD010005063.1, read as the reverse complement.
TTGACATACGCTTTTAAAAATTTGTTTACTTTCCTAGTGGGATCGCCTGATGAAGTAGGTGGCAATAGCATCTCAGTTTTAAATGTGAGTCACACTAGTATATATAGTTTATTGATGTGGAAATTGAGGCTGAAAGTAGTTTGCACTCATACAGATAGAAGGTGTTCGAACTGGGATAAGGTATCAGTCAGCCTGCAAAGTCTACATTTTTAAGACTATTTACAAATCCTGTCACTTCAGTTGTAATCCTAGTGAGTGTATTAAGAAGAAATTGCTGGGTCTGAGAGTGTAGCTCAGTGGTGGAGCCTTCAAGGCCATGGGTTTAATACCTAGCACCACAAAAAAAATTTTAATACAATGGTTAGGTTCTATCTTCAGAGGTTCAGAATCAGTAGTTGTATGATGGGGGCCCCCCAAGAATTTGTATAATGGTACCTCAGTTCACAAACTTAATTCTTTCCACAATTTTGGTTGCAAATAGAATTGGATGAGAACCAAATGAAATTTCCCCAGAAAGTCAACACTGAAGCTAATCATTGAATTTTATTCAGCTTTTGTCCAATTCAGTTTGTGACCAGATCATGGAAAGAATTAAGTTTGTGAATTGAGGTACCACTGGATTTCAAAAACCTCCACTGGTATTCCACTGATCCTCAGAGTTGAGAACTTCTGTTTTATATCCTATCACTATAATTACCATATCATGGTCATTACTGCCCATTAGCAATAAGAAATGACTGTTTTGCTTAGTGGTCTCCACAGCTGATGGAAATCCTGATGCCTGTTAAACAGTTTCTCTGTAACCTCATAGGTGAGATTATATTGGTAGATGACTCTGGTAGTGAGTTATCTGTCCATTTTTAACTTTGGCAGTTGCTTTAGGACATATACCCCCAGAAGTGGGCTAAGCTATTGTTTTTCAGCTCAGCTGGTTGTTGTTTTCTCTGGTACAAAAGCATGGGAAGATATTGTCCCTGTATTTACATCTGACCTTAAGGGACCCACTCTCCCCCACCTCAAGTTCCCAAAATGACATCTAGGGAATTGCAGAGCTTTAGTACAAGAGAAACTTTGATGTCTTTGTTCTGTTTGATTTCTACCCCTATCTTCCATGCTTGTGGCATTTCTTGTTTATCAGGCAGGAGAGAAGCAGTGAAATTTGGCCTGGGGTTTTCTCATCCCTAGGTGTGAAATTATTTCAGAACTTTAATAATAATACTTTGCATTTCTATAGTGATTTTATTTGAAGATCTTCAACTGTCCCTTGGTGTTAATAGAGCTTCACAGCACCCTCTGAAGTAGGTAAGTATTATTAGAGAATATTTCCTCCAAGAACATTTTCACTTCACATCCCATGTGTGACTTGAAAATGCTTTTATATTATTCGGGAATCTCAACTATTTAAAGTGCTGTGCATACTGGGCCCTTCTTTTCTTTTTATTCCGTCTTCATTATTTCTTGGCACAGGGAGGAAAATCAAGTTGTTTCTTATAAGTAGGTGTAACATTAGAGAGAATTAAAATAAATCTGTTATGGTCTTTTATTTGAATATTTTTAAAAACATTTAATAATATTCACTGGAACTTTCAGCTTTATGGTTACTTTTCCTTTTATGAAGTAGCAGAATTTTCAGGAATTAATATATTAAACAACTAAAAGGAACTTGGCCTGGGAATGTGTTGTGCTTTAGGGGTATGTCAAACCAGCTAAAATACTTTGAGTCTGCGTTCTGATTTAAAGGTTTCATTTTGAAAAAAAATATATTTTGAATATTGTAAGCATGAATTTAAAAGTATTTATTTTTGAGACAGGTTTTGCTAAGTAGTCCAGGCTGGCCTCCTATTCAAATCCGAGCTCAGCCTCTGTAGAAGCTGGGGTCGCAGATATAGGCTGCAGCACTCAGCTACTTGAATGAGTTTTAATTATGAATGTGTACATACTTGGTTACTTTTTTTCCCATTGAATTTTGGGACATTCTGTCTCAGAGATATTTGGGATTTTACTCACACAGTGCTCTTGATGCTAAAGTGCTGCGGGTCTGCTGTAGCACAGAACATTCAGACAAGGCTCTCTGATCTTCCGTCCACACCACTCCCTCGGCAAGGTCCATGTCCATGTAGTGCTGTGAAGCTTTGTGGTATCGAAGGAGGTTGAGCTCTTCACTGTGACTTGAAGGCCCGGTGTTCATGTTGCCAGCACCCTGTCACCAACCCATCAAGGGTTCTGTCATCCCCCTAGAGATCTACCAGGCAGCAGATGCCATCCTCTACTATTTTAAGGAATTGGAAAACCTCCACTTTTTCTTCAATACTAGGAAAGCCTGTTTTCCATTGTATTGCAACTGTCTACCTAAACAAGTGTAGAAAAAACAGCAATTTTAGGCAAAGCAGAACAATATAAACTTATCTTGTTGTCCTTTCTGCTGTTGTCTAGCATATTCCTTTCCATGAATTTAGGCTCTAGAGGGAAAGTCCCTAATGAGGACAGGATTTTGGGAAGGGGATTGGAAATTGCCTTCTAGTACCTTCTGCTTTTGAACATGTGCCTGAGAAAAAGGCAAGACACAATCTGATGAAGTTCTTGAGATGAGAATGGAAAAGCATATACAGTAGGGAATATGTAAAAAGTATGAACTGGCATTTTAACATTATATTGCTCCTAAGTTAACACTGAGACCAGGTGATACTTTCCCAATCATGGAGTGCTTTATGGTTCTCATGACAAGTGCAAAATGATCATGTGATATATCTTTTTTCCTGGCATTTCAGCTGTCTTTTTTTTTGGTGGGGTGGTCACTTAAGATCCGTCATCTAAAGCTTTTGGGGAATATTGACAGAATTATGAATCTCTGCATCATTTTCTCCTGAGTCTTTGCTCAAAGGAGACCACATAAATTTGCTGCTAATTATGTGAAGATAGATTTATCACTTAAGATCCTTTTGGCTGCAAATTATCAAAAAGTTAGCTCAGAATGGTTTAAAAAACAAGGGAATTAAAAGAAAAAAGCTTCCTACCCTGTCCATGTATACCTGCTGAGCCTCTTAGATGTCATGATTGATGGAAAGGCTCTCCATTCGAATCCTAGCTCTGAGGGTCTGGAATCCCACTGAAATCCACTTTTCCCTGGTGTCAAGCAACTGGGGACCCACCAGGGTGCCTTTGATGGTTGTCACTGTGCAACAGGGAGAGGATTTTGAATACTAAGCTGGTGACAGATTGCTAAGCACTGTCAATTATCTTGTGAATTGCTCTACAAACTTACATTTGAAAATTCACAAAATTAAACCCAAGGAGGAAGAACTTCTGGGGGAGCGAGCGTAGCTATAGGGGTTGTCTTGGTTACTTTTCTCTGCTTCCTGAGACAAAATACCCAACACCCAAAATGAAGGAAGGAAAGGTTTATTTAGCTTACAGTTTGTGGCAGTTTCAGTCCATATTTGGCTGGTTCTGAGGCAGAGTGGCACATGGCAGAGGGCAAACTGTTCAGGGCAGCAGAGCAGAGCAAAACCAACCAGCCAAAGGGAGGAATGGCCACAAGCAGCCTCTTTTTCTCCCTTACCTTGTAAACAGCCTACCCCCACCCAGGGGTCGTGAACCTCTCACACAATCTCCATGCCCTCCTCTTGCACAGGCTCAGGATGTTTACAAAGTAAGCACCCTGGCTTCCTGCTGAATCACTCATTAGTTAAACCTGCAGATTCCCCAAGTTGACACAAAGTATCAACCATAACAGGGGTGTTTTTGGGCTCAGTGGCTCAACAGTGTCATCGAGGTCCCCACATCATGCTCCTTTTCTTCTGCCACCTTCAGTGTGTTGACTTAGTCCTGGTACTGGCTGCTTTCATGGCTCTAAGCTGGCTGCTATACTTAATTAGGAGCCACATACAGACACATGGTGCTTCCCATCAAGACACTCACTCTTGTGTGCCCCTGTTTAAAAGCAAGGGACCTTCTTTGGAACCTCTCAGCCAGGGTCTCTTCAGGTCTTGTTTGCCGATTGCCCCCACTTAGGCCTTCTCGAATAAGATGCTGGCATATAGAATGGACTACCCCGCTTGATACTTTGGTACTTTCCCACTGGATTTTTGTTGTGGCAGATACAGAAAATAACATTTGACCAGCACAGTAAGTGAAGAGACGAGGCTATCCACACTGGAAAGGGTGTGAGTGTGTCAGGTGGGTGTGCTTTTCTGCCTCTGACCAACCCTGCCAAGCTGCTCTGCTACCTAAATGGATAGATATCCGAACAATTGTAAAGCTTTCTGTATTTTAAATAAGAAAAATAAAAATTTATACCTTGTCTAGGATATTCTTGTCTTCCTTGGGTACATGGCTTTGTGAAGAAGAACACCAATAAAATTGGGGCTTGTGTTAGGATTCTCCAGAGAAACAGAACCAGTATATTACTTATTTGTGCATGTATTATGGGAATTGGCTTATATAATAATGGAGGCCTTGGAGTCCCATTGTCATCTGCAAGCTGTACACCTAGGTAAGCTGGGCTTATGATTTAGTCCAAGTTCAAAGGCCTGAGAACCAGGGGAGCCACAAGTGTAAATGCCAGCCTGAGGATGAAAGAAGACATGATGGGTCTGAACACAAAACTGTGAGACAGAAAAAGAACACATCCTCCTTCCTCCTGTTTTGTTCTTTTCAGGCCCTCTATAAATCAGATGATGCCCACCTGCATGGGAGAGGCCAGTCTACTTTGCTGAGCTCATGGAGTCAAGTGACTCTCATGGACTCAGAAACACTCACAGGCACAACCCGGGAGAGTGTTTAAGCTAGGCACTCATTCCCTGGCCACCTGATACATAATGGTCACCATCACCGGGTTGAAGAGGGCAACTGCTGCTATGTAGGCCCTCAGCAGTATCTGCCGCATGGATGTTTCCTCTTTTTGTATCTGTATCTAATGTCCTTCTTTGAATCATTTGTTCCTTACCAGAAGAGACATACCTTGCATATCTTTAAGTGCTTAATACTTACTTTGAGTATATTCAGTGAATGAGTATGTACTCATTTAACTGGTGCATTCAACTCCATTCACATCCTGTAATGTGCTGGGAATGTGCTATGCGAGGTGTGAGGAACACGGGCTCAGCTATTGATTTTCATCCCAGTGAGGGAGACAGATCATAATTAGCGGACAAAGCATAGTTAAAAGTTACGCTAAACTCTACTTCAGAGATATGGGTAGGTAAAACAGGGCAGGCCTAATAATTTGGAGTGCTTAGAGAAGGCTTTTCTATGTTAATGACCTTAAAGTTGAGAACTAAAAAAAGGATCAGGAGGGAATCACTTTGTACTGAAAAAAGAGTGTTCCTAATTGTGTACCCTGCAACTGTATCTTAGGAATGGTTTGATTTTATGAAACAAAATAAAGCGAAAAAAACAGTAAAAGGATGTGCCTTGTTCTAAGGCCATGATACAGCTTACCAATTTTTTTACCACCTATGGAACTGGAGATTGAACTCAGGGTCTTTGTACAGACTACATCCCTAGAATTCTTGATTGATTAATTGATTGATTGACTGATTGACAGGGTTTTACTGAGTTGCCCAGCCAGGACTAAAACTTTTGATCCTCCAGCTTCAGTCCCCCAAAGTACCAGTGTTACAGATGTGTGTCTCTATGCCTGGCTGTAGTTCACTGATCTGAAAGTACGTTGGTAAGCAAGCTTCCTGTGGCTTTGGGCTAGGAAGTGGTTGGTCCTTAAGAACTAACAAGAATGACACAGGTAAACAGATAAACATGTAAACATATGTCCTACACACTATCACTGTTTCCATCCTAAAGAGCAGTTGTTTCATCCTTTCTCCTTCCAGACCGGCTTATCTGTTTCTCTCGGCATACACAGTCCAACTTGGCTACCACTGTAGCTCCCTGTGCCCTATGCTAGGGCCTCATAGGGCTAAGCACTCCAGTTCCTTTTCCCTAGAGGAAAAATCAGCATGGACTGATGTAAATTCTGTGCTCACCCTTGCTGAAGTCAGCTTTGGCCTAGGCATAGGGTCTACTTGGATGGCTGCCTACTTAATGCGGCTTAATCCTTCTTGGCAGGCTTGGTAGAGGTTTTCCAGAAAGGTGGAATATAGGGCAGACAGATGGATTAACAATCCTGTTAAATGCTGTTTTTCAGGTTCTCTATCCTTAGTAACACATACGGAGTCCCAACGACATAAATAACTTAGTTACCACCTGAATTATGTAGTTGAGTACTGATACCTGCTATAGGTGCTGTGTATAACAGGTAGTTAACAAGTAGTGATGTGATATTATTAAAGCTGAATGTGAGGCATTATGTAGTTTTTTCTTGGGGGTAGGTCCATTGTTTTGTTTTAATGGAAATACTCCTTTGTTTTGCATACAAAAAGTCTTTTTACAAGTGACATTTTATATCTAAATCTCTTAGTTACTTTATTCTTAGTAGTAAGTGATGCATTTCCGTTTCAGGATATTTGGAAACAAGATCCACAAAAAAGGACAAAATATAACATACTCCTAGGCCTAATGCTTAGAGATGATCGACTATGCCACAGTGGTGGTGAACCTATGGCACTTGTGTTGCAGCAGGCTTCTTGTTATCACTGAAAGCCCTAAAAGATTCACCATCACTGAACTATTTTGGGTTCTTTTCCCCGGTTAGTGTCTATGCAGATTTATAAAAAAGGGAATGGTGCCTACTTCCTTTTCCAGTTCTGAATATTAAAAATTAGAATATATCATCACTGTGTACTGCACTGTGCCCAATCATGTGGAAGTCACCTATAGAAGTGGGTGTACAGATTGGAAAGGCACATGTGCTGCTCTAAGTGATTCTTAGGCTGAAAAGTATTGGAATGCAAACCCCAAGGTCTGTGGAACAATACAGATACTGCCTGAGTGGTTTCCATGAGCAGGGTGATTATAGAACTTGGTCAGAAATTACTAAGTGTATGTGATCCCTTGTCTGCTTGGCCACCACTTCCCTGAGGATAATTCACATGAAACTCATTTACTGTTTTGCAAGAAGGATGGCTCAGCTTGAGCATCCCTGTAGGGAAAATAATCAGCAGCCCCCTCAGGGTTCCTAGAAGCTTCTGTGGAGCTCAGGTCTGGGTGGTCCCTACAGTCTGTGCTTGCTTTTCCTGATAAAGCAAATGTAAGCATGCCAAAAAGCTTTGCTCCAGCTTACCTCTACCCCAGGATGAATCTATAAATGCTACAAAAGTAAAGCTTATGAACATATGCTGCACAGGACTCAGAAAATGTCCTGCCTACTTAATCCTTTGCCTACTGCAGGGAGAAAAGTCTGTTTATACTTGAACTGAGCATTGAAGGATCACAAAAATGAAGATTGGATGCCATGGTAAAAATCGCTAGTTGTGCTTTCTCATTTCCCTAAGAGCCACGGGTTGATTTTTTAATACAGCTATGTCAGTGGGGAAATGTGCTGCTCTTTCTAGGGTTCTTAGATTCACTTCCAGTTATGTGACTCTGGCTAATGCCTTTTGAGGAAATGTGAGTCCCCCTATCTATACACAGTGTTTATTGGAGAGGAGACTACCCTTCTGAGGGCTGGAGACCACCTCAGGAGGCCAAATCTATTCCCTCCACCCATGACTCTACATTTAGGTGATTGCAGATAGAGAAAGGCATTTTCTCCTCTGAGTTTTTTGGACAGATTCTTTCACTGAGAGGTGTGTGGAATCACCATTGAAGCGCATTAGCTCAGAAGTTCAGGAATTTGCCCTGACAATTAGGTTGCCTGCCAGTCCCTCTGGTTCAAGATGATTCTCTTTCAAAATAGTATTTTTCCTTGCTGGAATATGACTTGCAGATACCCACAGAAGCTATTCTGCAAAACTTTCTGACCCTGAAGCATCTCAGACTTTGGATCCTGCTCCCCTTGTGGTGAGCTATACCATACGGGATTTCTAGAAAACTCTACCAGGTCTGCATCTATCTCTTCATCTTATAGAAGGCACTGCAGTTTTCCTGCCTATGTCTTATTTAATGTATGTCTGTGTCTTCCAGCTGTCTTAGTCTAGGAATCTGTGGGGCCATTTGGTTTAACACCAAAGGCACTGTCTGTGTATAGCCAGTCAGGATAAATAACTGTAAACATGAATAGATACCTGCCCAGAGGGGTGTTAGCTGAAAGGCGTGTGAATCTGCTTGGAGGGGCAACAGCTGAGATGTCAGAGTAGTTTACCATCTCCTGGGGAGAGGCACTGGGGGAGTGTTTTCTGTTTAAAAAATCTTACAGGCATCAGGTCTCAAATTTCTCCTCCCATGGCTACAGGTGCTCATCCTTCTGATTTAGAAATGAGAGGATCTCCATCGTTATTACAAATGTAGGAGATTGGGAATGAGAAAGAATTGAAAAATTCAGGGGTCTTCAAAATGGCAAGGAGGTGTTTTCATGAGTATACCTGCACATGGTGTGCATGGGGCTTGTTAATGCCACTGGAAAACAGGGAAGATACCTGACAGCAAAATGAAAGCACGTGAGTGTTGCATTGTAACATGACCATTATTCCTTTGATATTTATCATGGTATTGTGACCTTATTCCAAGAGTGTAGCCAGGATTTTTGACTCTTGATCTGTGCTTGGCTGTGTGGTACCTGATTGCTTTTCGTGCGCTTTCTTAATTTGATCTTTATCCTGGCTCTTGGGGTAGATGCTACCTTCACTGTTTAACATGTAAGAAATGGACATTCTGAGAGCTGAAACAACTTACTCAAGATTGCGCAGCTTGTGAGATGGAGGCACTCTGAGTGCAAGTGCAGCCAGTCTCCAGACAGGAAAAAGGAGAAGAATCTGTTGTTAATTTGAAAGAGGTCAAGAACACAAATGGATTCATGTGGTGTTTTTGATAACTTTGGATGTGTTTGGGATACACTGGGGACGTGCTTTAGGCATGCAGGTGCCCCTTTTTGTAAAGCTCATTTGTTTTTATGCATCCATTCATTCATGGTCCATTCCTTCAAGTTCACTCACTCAGTTTCTTCTGTAACATATGTACCTGTTTTGTTGAGAGCTAAATGTTAGAACAATAGACAGTTGATTGGAAAACTGAGAACTTGATTGGTGAGAAGGATGGCCAGGAGGTAGAATGTGTGGCACTTTGTGGTTCATGTGGTGAGCAGCAGCAGAATTTGGGGCTTGTGCCATGAGTTCTCAGAGTAATCTCTAGGTAATGTGTCACCTCCCATTGGGAACCTCAGTTAGCATTCCAGAAATTTGGTCTCAGCACAAGAACTGACATTTGTTCTGCGCTGTCAGCTACGATGAACAGACCTATTAACAGAATGCCATTTCCCTGTGATGGCTAATTCGTGAGCTCAGACATGTATGCCTTAAAGGGTTGGTGCAGACAAGTAGATGAAGGACCTTCAAGCCAAACAGTGCAGAGGACTTCCTCTATGACACATTTTTAGCACAGCTCCAGTTATAAATAATTGTGAAGTGGTGCATAACCTGCTCTTTTGTATCTCCTCATTGCTTGTGGCACCCAATGTACCCACCCCCCACCTTGCCCCCAGCACTCAGACCTCGTACATGCTCCTCCAGGTTCTCAGTTTCCTGCCTGCCTCTTTTGGTGGTCCTTCACTCATGCGCGCGCATGCGTATGCATACACATACATATTAAGGGGTAAAATGCATATGTACTTTACTTGTTTATTCTCTACTGTGAATGTAGTATCAAAAATATATTACAGTGTTCTATGTGGCACATGAGATGAGATGAAAGAACATTTGGTTAGTCACATTAGTTTTTCAAATTTTCCTTTTATGGTAAGTGATATATTATATACAACATTTATACAAGTGACAGTGGATATTTACTTTGGCAACGTAAAATTGTCTCCTTCAAAAGGTGAATTTAGGTTGTTAAAATTGAGTTGATTTAAAGAAAAATATTGTATTAATGATAGAATTTTGGTTCACAGGTATTAAAAATCATGAAAGGAGCATATGGGTATCTGAAGTCTGTCATTCTTTGTCTTTGGCTGGAAATACTGCTTTTCTTAGAAGTAAGACATTTAGCTGATGAGGGTGGGGAGAATACCCCTAAAATCTTACTCATAGATGGCCACTTACTTTGCTGTCCTAATTGTTGCCTAGTTACATATGACTCTTGCCACACCAGGTTTTTCTTTTAATGTTTACACTTAAGGGAAAGCACTTCTCTCTTCATAGAATCCAATTTTGTATAACTATGAGACAGATAACCATAAAGCTTTTTTTAAATACTCACATGAGTATGACCTAATGTTAGGGTAGGTGGACATGGCATCTACAGCAGACACAAGGAATAGCAACAATCAACTACCCATATAATAATAGAAGAAATGATAATAGAATAAATAGAATATTATTTTATGTAACAAAGGTAGCACCTAAATATTGCAGAACAGTTTTTCTAAGGGAAAAGGAAATTGTCAAAAACAAAGAGTAGTTTTTCTCTGAAAAATATCCATAGGGTAGGAACGAGAACAAACAAGTGCATTTTGAGGTGGGCCTGATGTGGCAGGGGTCTGGGGCTCGCCAGTGAGCGCACTTGCACTACTTAGTAGAGTTTTTTTGCCTGTGTTTGAATGGGTGTGTCTTCAAGCAGACCAGGGACTATCATAGAACCCAGGAACTATCAGAGAAACCTAGTGGAATTAAGTGAGACTTGTTGATGATATACACATGGCTGGCCAGGTGGTCTGCTGGGATGACCTTAACCCTGTGATTCTGGATGACTTCCCCGCCCCCCAGTACCACAGTATATTTGGTTGGGTACTTCCTGCATGTACTAGAAAGAACATCTGTTTGTTAAGGTCTATTGTCACATCTTTTCCCAGCAAGGTTATTGCTACAAAAGTAATTTTTCATCCTTATAGAGATAGGTGTTGACTTTTTCACAGTATGTATGTCTTTATTTGCTGTGCCCTCTTGATAGAGGTTATGTGAGAGATACTTTTTCTATCCCTCATTCATCTGTAATGTTACTACTACAGCCATTCCAGATCATTGCATGGTGGATTTTTATCTAGTTTTTGGGGGCCAAATTCATTTTGCTACAAAGAACAACTAATTTCTTCTAGATGACTTAGGCTACTGTGTCTCTAGGAAGTGATTTGTTGAACTAAAATCCCATTTAATGTAAGAATATTTACTTTTCTTAATTTTTGAGTGAGGAAAAACAAACATGAATTCTTTGCTTTGTTTTTTCAGTAGAATAATGGTGGTGATAAACTTTCTTGAAATACATCTACCTTGTGAAAGTATTACATTGATCACTTTAAGGAACTTGGGCCTAAAATGCTGTCATTAACTGTCTCTCTCTGCCCATCAAAACTGACTGATAGAGCAAATTATTCACTAGGCACTTTCCACTGCTCAGTGCTGGGCAATAGCTGTTAACATCATTGATAAGGTCTCTGCCCAAGAGTTCCTGGGGTCTAATAAATAGAAGCTGGGCAGTCAAATAAATTGATATATTATTTTGGACCAAATTAATTCTTGAAAATACCTGAATTTTATACAGTGTGTATATCAGCTTTCTTTTGTTACAAAATACCCGCGAAAATCAGTGTAAAAGGAGGAAAGATTTACTTTAACTTATGCTCTCAGAGGTTTTAGCCCGTGGTCATTTGGCCCTGTTGCCTTTGGGCCTGTGTCAAGGCCACACATTACAGTGGGCGAGACATGGTGGAGGAGGCTGCTCACGTCAGATAGTTAGGAAGCAAAGAGAGAGAGAGAGAAGAAGGGGTAAGGGTTCCAGTATCCCATTCAAGGGCATGCTCTTCATAGGGTCATTTAAGATGTACATCATAACGTACACACAACCATAACCTTGGTATTTTCTCTTGGCAATTGTGCAAAACAGTTTAGGATGGTGCTCCCAAAACATTGGAAAGTGACTAGTGCCAAGAAAATGAAGCAGGACTTCCACTGACTTTATATTTTTCATTCATGAAGAGCAAAGCTAGGTTTAACCTACTACTTAATGTATTGATTGTTGAGAAGAAGCAAATATAAATCTATTTAATATGCTATCTTCTGACTTTTTGTAAAGCACAATGAACCTAATGAGTATTGGTGTTTTTTAAAAGCAAGTGTCTATGTCTTCAGTGGAATTGTTAGTGAGCAGTGATGGAAGTTCCCATGTTGCCCTAATCTTGCCCTGAGCCATCAGAGACCTATGTCCCACTGACAATTTTCTGGAATTTGTACAGCTGTTATGATTGACTACAAACCTCACAGTTTCATGATAGGAATTAGTATAGTGGGTTGCTATATAATTGTTGGATGTAATAAGGGAAAGGAATGTTTAGAGCTTCCAATATGACTATCAGTAACTCAGTAGTCTGCACATACTTCTCACTGTTTGCAGTTTACCCACCTTCTACCCAGTATATATATACTTGGTTTTGGCCTACCTAACATGCAAATGAAGGGAGACAATGATTTTTTTGTGTCAATTTTTAAAAGTATAATGTTACAGGATTGTATACTTGCAGATCGAACATGTTCATCTTGATCAGTTTTCAGAGTAATCATACAAAAGGAATCAGCTTTATTTATTTGCTTTCTCTGAGCTAGCCATTTATACTCTTTTTAAAATTTTTATTGCTATGTGTTGTCAGTTATGTAATGGTTACATTGCTCGTGGGGAATTGGAACAGGTGTAAAACACATCTTAATCCTTTTCTCATCCTCTTTCCTTCCCTCCCTCCATCCTCCATGTCTTGGTCCCTTTCCCTTTTGCAAAAGCTTTATTTCCCTGCTTCTTACTTTTTATCTTTTACTTTGATTTTTTAATTTACTTATATTTAATTTAATTTATGTATTTATGTTTTGATTTTACTTTGCTTTTTAATTTATATTTTGGGTTTCTCATATATATTCATGGTTTCATATATATATATATATATATATGTATTTATATATGTAATATTTAAACTTCAAATCAAAATCAAATATTTTGATTTTAGTTTAGTACATGATGAGAGATATACATCCAGATTAAATGTTCTGCATGTGAATAGCCAGTTTTCCCAGTACCATTTGTTAAAGTGGCTGTCTTTTCCTGCGTAAGTTCTTAGAGGCCTTCTGTCAAAGATCAGATGGCTGAAAGTGCCTGAAGTTATTTCTGCATCCTGGATTCTACTCCTTTAATACACATGGCTGTTTTTCCTCTAGTACCAGGCTGCTTTTTTGTTTTTTGTTTTTTAAATCACTGTAGCTGTATAATGTAATTTGAATTTAGGACTGTGATACCCCCTGCTTTGCTCTTGTTGCCTAGGACTGCCTTTACTGTTCTGGGTCTGGTATGGCTTCATTTGAACTTTAGGGTTGTTTGCTCTAGTTTTGTGAGGAATGCTGTTGGTATTTTGATTTGGATTGCATTAAATTTGTACAAATCTCAGTTTTGGAAGTATGGCCATTTTGGCAATATTGCTTTTGCCTATTCAGGAATAGGGGATGTTTTTCCATTTTCTGATGGCTTCTTTGAACTCCTTCTTTCAGAGTACTGTAGGTTTTGTCATCAAGGTCTTTCACTGCATTTGCTTTGTTAATTCCTAAGTATTTAATTTTTCTTGATGCTATTATGAATGGAATTGTTTTCCTAATTTCTCTCTTGGTGCGTTCATTGTTAGCATATGGGAACTATTGATTTTGTGTGTTGATTTTGTATCTTGCTACATTACTGAATTTGGTTATTAATTGTAGGAGTCTTTTGGTAAAATTTTTTGTGCCTTTTATACAGAGCATGATGTATTCTGTAAATAATGATAATTTGATTTCTTTCTCTCGTACATATACTCATTTCATTTCTTTCTATTGCATGATTGCTCTGCCTAATGTTTTAATACTATATTGAATAGGAGTGGAGGTAGTGGATCCCTTGTCTTGTTCGTGATTTTAGAAGCAAAACTTTAAGTCTTCCACCCATTTAATGTAATGGTGGTGGTGGGTTTGTCATAAATGGGGATTGACGTACGGTTGCTCTATACCCATTTTCTGCAGTATTCTTATCATGAAAGAATGTTGGATTTCATCAAAGGCTTCTTTTGCACCTGCTGAGGTGATCATGTGATTTTTTTGTCCTTGCTTCTGTATGACATTTATTTATTTGCCTATATTGAACCATCCTTGCATCACTAGTAGAAAGCCTACCTGGTCATGATGTATGATCTTTTTGATGATTTTTTTACATTATATTTGTTCATACTTTGTTGAGGATGTCTATGTTCATTCAAGAGATTGGTCTTTAGTTTTTTGTTTTTTTTTTAGGTGGATCCTTGTCTGGTTTTGGAATCAGGATAATGCTAGCTTCCAAGAGACCAGTTTTAGAGTGAGATACACAGTACCTGCCATTCTCATACTATCTTCCACCACTGTCTTGACTGCAAATCACAGATTTGTTTTGCCTTGGGTTTGAATTTTTATTATATATGTATATCCTTTATTGTTTAGTGTATCTTATACTATTAGGAACATTAAAAATATGAACTGTGATTTAAAAACTAAACTAGACATAGTTGTTCTAATGTCATACAGTATCTATCTGGTAAGAGAAGGCTTATAAAAAGCTAAGACTCATGAAAACATATAAATAACCTATAAGGTTTATGTTCTTGTACCACATCATTTGAGCATTGGACTAGAGACTAGACTGCAGTGCACGTTTTTCAATATGAATTAGAAGGACTTCAATTTCTAATTGTCTTTTGATGAAGCCATATTAAGGTAATATAAATCATAACACCTAATTAATAAGAAATATTAAATTAATTAGAGGCATTAAAAATGTTAAGTGAGGGGCTAGAGATATACCTCAGTGGCACAAGTGCCTGCCTGGCAAGCACAAGGTCCTGAGTTCAATTCCCAGTATCAAAACCAAAATGTGTGATTTATAGACAATAGTGGTTTACCTATCATTTCACTACTGGAGAAAAACTGGAGTACAATAAATATAGCAACAAAGGCAAATGTTTTTTACTTAAATTAATCTATTTGTTATAGGCTAATGATGTGACAAATGGTAGAGCCTGCACTGGTCGGTCATTTCCTTCAGTGTCCCATGGTGGACTTGACTGTGACCCTGAAGAGGTATTATGGGCCTGGCACTACCAGCTGCTGTTATTATGCAGAAGCCATCATGCCAGGTCTCCACAGCTTATTTCTTCATTTTGGTTTTACAGAAGCAAGTGTACTTGGAATGCTGGCTGATTTCAGTTTTCTTTACCATTCTACAGAGGGATCTACCATAGTAGACCTTTTATTTACCAACAGCGCCTACCTTCTTTGTGTTTGGCAGTGTTACTCTGATCTTGGTCTGAGACCAGAGAACATGCTTTTGAATTTTATATCGTGAAAATAATCATACAGTAGGGGCTTTGTGTGTAATGTCTTTGCTCAACATTAATAACTGAGACATGAAAGATTTTTTTTGTAGTTAAGAAATAATGTGGACTTGCAGATGTCAAATAAAATCATGGATTTGGAAAACACTTTGGAAAATTTAAAATGTCTGCAAATGTAAGGATGGATTTGGTGGCTGGGCATTTTAGTAGTCTGAAGTATTTTCATGTGTTTTGGGAAAACATGTCCCTAAAGTTTTGTGTCATTTAATTATTATGGACTAGTTCACCCACACAATTTGCATGTGCAGATTTGACCATGACTTACACTAAGTAACTCATTTATATCTCAAGAGAGAACACTATAACATTTTGGATATTACTGTTTCAAAGTTCATCTTAGAAATGTGCACCCTGAGGTTGGTTCTTGTGCAGGTTAGTGGCTACTTTCCTGTAATTGATTAATTAAATTGAAGCTAGAATATTTTTGAACCTAAGGCTATATCTTAATATTTCTTTTTATATTTAATTGTATAACTATGTGAATAATGTATAACTAGAACATTTTTTTCTTTTAATGTTACAGTGCACATAGAATTCATCATACAGGTCAAACTACACACTAGATTACCATTTTCTAAAGGAGTCATATGTAATGGTCTTCTTGAAAAGAACACCCCCACCACACTGCCCCATCAAATCCAAATTAAACCCCATCTTCTCAGCACCACATTGCCCTAGGTGAGAACATGGGGTTTGTGTCTGTTGGCCATACAAGTGGCTTCCTCTGCTGGAAAGCTCCCTTCCCTCCTCTGGAAAGGAAGATAGCAGTAGCACCTCTCGGCAGTGGTTGTTGTGAGTCCACTATAACACAAAGACTGAACACAGTGCAGGAGCACAAAGTGAAAGCTTGGTATATACAAGTCACTTTGTTATCAGTGTTCCCTTTCATATTTTCCCTCTGCACATGTGGAGACAGGTGGTCCTAAGAAGAATTCGTTCTTGAATTTTAAGTTAAAACATAACTTCCTTAGGTGGAATATACTCACTTGGACACTATCTAGACCACTGAGGCGCATGCATGGATGATTTTTTAAACATTTTTTTACAGAGAAAAATCCGTCAGAATGTGGTGGTATTTTAAATGTTGGAACAAACATGGTATCATTTTTCAATGTCTATCTGATGACAATCTGGTTATTAGGTTGTCAGAATTTTTTGACAAAATATAGTGTTGGACTACCTAATTACATTGCTTCAGAGTCCAGTGGGGCTGCTGATCTGTTTCCTAATAATTTTTGACTTGGCTGGGGTTGTTTAGTTAAAGGCAAGCTAATCAGTCATGTGAAAAAAAAAATTTTATGTGTACTAGTCTAAACAAGAAAAATCCACTTAGATCTGCTACTGTGAGGAATGGTAGTGATATATGCTTCTCAGAATCTAGATGTCCCACCCATCTGAAAGTTTTAAGTCAGTGGGGAGAAATGCCAAAGAAACCAAAGGTTCTGTAGGTTTTATTTCATTTTATATTTTGGTGTTGGAAAATAAATAATCAAATTGCAAATTTTAAAGATACACAGTTGAAATCACTTTTCATCCCCTTCAATAAACACCAGGAGTTTACTTATTAAAAATTTAAAGTTCAAGGTCCTGAGTTTGATTCCCAGTACCAAAAAACCAAAGAAGAAAATTTAAGCAAAGGAAAGTATAAACTAAAAAAGTACTTCTATAGAACTGCTCTTGTGTCAAGACAGTCAGGTTAGTGGGTCAAAAGGTCATATAATTTGGGGGCCTTCAAGGAGAAGAATAAAAGTTATGACCTTAAAATCTGATATAAAAGTAAATATTTCAGTGATTCAATTAAGTGATTTGGTTTTTTATCTTTGAAGATATCTTTCTGAGAAATATTACAAGGGTTCTTATTCTACTGAGTACACGGACTTGCACGTGTGTGCAGTGCCCCCAAGTCCCACGTGGGAGTGCCCTGGTGTTTCAGCTTTGTTGGCATCATGCCCATCCTTCTCTGTCTATTGGAACATGCTGCTGAGTCAGTGACAAGGTAGCTAGTTAGATATCTGGAAAGCTAAAGAAGATATTTATTTGGAATAACCTGTGGAATTTAGTTTCCAGTCAGCCTGGTGATAGTATTACAGATTTTTAAGTGAGCTGAAAAAAGAAAGCTTTATAAAATACAAACCTTTAAAGATAGTTCTCCAAAATTTGAATAATTTTAGGATATGTTATCATTAAGTCATTGTAATGAAAGATCCAGGAAAAAATGTGTTAATAAGGGACAGAAGATAGAGGGAGGTTTGATGATGGGTAACAAAATAGAGCTCCACAGGAGGAACCAGCTTAGTCTTCTACAGCATGCTTTCGTGATTGTTTTTTGCAATGATTTATTACATATTTTATAAAGTAGAAGAGAAGAGTTTGAAGGTTGACAGCACAAAGAAATAAATGCTTAAAGAGATGGAAATGTTAATTGCCTTGATTTCATTATGAATTTTATATTTTTGTATCAGACTGCCACAATATACTCCATAAATATGTACATTATTATATGTCAATAAATTTTAAATGATATGAATTTGAAATGATATAAATGATCATCAGTTCTCGAAAGAAAGTTTTACTAAAAAGAAGCATTGACATTTTCTAGAAATCTGTGTTTCCCCAGGTGTTGCTTTCTTGGTATGGCTCACACAGTAAGCTCCTTGCTGGAAAAGCAACATCTAGGCTTGACAAAACAGATGAATCTGTCTGCAGTCTTTTAAATACCATGATTGCAGAACTTGGCTACCATCCATAGGGCATGAATTCTTCTTCTATTAGACAGAAGATTTGATAGACCCAAGCATACCAGTTGCATATCACCATGGGCTTTCATGACTCCAAGTGTGGAAATAACTTTTCACATGTTTTCATTCTTCATCAGGAATACAGCCTGGAACAGTGATGGCGAACCTTATTGAGACAAGGGCCCAAACTGCAAGCCCAAACCCACTTATCTATCACAAAGTGCCAACACTGCAATTAAACCTGAATACTGAGGTTTCACTTTAGAAAAATCAACTCATAGATTAACATTTCATATCTTAAAAGAAAAATAACATGGATGCCATGGGTTTGCCACCACTGACCTACAGAAACCTACAACCCAGGTCAGCCTTTTTCTGTACCCCAAAGTCAGCCTTTTGATTCAGTGTATTCATGTGTTATCTAAACATTTATCACAGTTTAATTTTGTTGGACACTCTGAGATACTAGTATTTTTCCATTATAATTTACTGTGGGAAAATGTGCCGGTTAATCTTGATTGTCACTGGAGTAAGAGAGTCTTGGAGAGGCGACTGGATTGCAAGGACACTCGCCTCAGAGTTGGTACTAGAAGGTGGGGCCCAGCTGGAGGATGTAGGTTACGGGAGCATGACCTGGAGGACTGTTGTCTGATCCTTGGCCTCTTCCATTATGGTATTTCTGCCTTGCAGCCAGATAACTGCACTGAAATCTCTGGAACTGTGAACCAGATCAAATCTCTGTCTTTGCTGGTGTCAGGAGTTGTATCCTGCTCATGGGAAAGCAAACCAATGCAGGAGGTGAGAAGAGATCTTGGCTACTACTATATGCAGTTTCAAGGGGTATGAAAAGCCTGTTAGTCTCTGTGTGTGGTGTCTTGTGACTGTAATCCCAGGTACTCAAGAGGCTATAGCAGGAGGATCACCAGTTTGTGGCCAGTATGACAACTTATAGCTTATCTCAAAATGCAAAAGGCCCCAGGAGAGCTCTGGCTATAGCTTGATGGTAGAATGCCTTCAAACCCCATTATTGGAGGGAAGGAAAAACAAACACAAAAAAATACCCAATAACTAATTTAGTTACTTAAATTATATCTGGTTAATAATTTCCCTTAGTTATGGTGGGCTGATCAGGTTGGCAATCTCCTGAATGAGTGTACAGGCAAAAGCTAAATAAAAAGAGGTAAATGGAATGATTTTAGTGCTCTAGCAGGATCTTAGCCCTCTCACACAATTTGAGATTTTCTCAGGGTTAAGACCAAGACCTTCTCTGGGTGGACCATATTTATTTAGTTATCAGAAGAAGGGAGGTGAGTACTCAAGAAGGGCAGAACCACTCAAGGACTTCTCCAAGTAAGGTATTAAGTTAATCCACCCAAGAGAGAGATGCCTGAGGCTACAGTCTTTATCTAGTTGAGACTGACCCAGGTGTCCTTGGCTGTGACTTTGTCTTATCCTTTGAGGTTTTCCAGCTTCATCCGCCATTACAGGCCTGAGTAGGGATTTGCGCCTCACAGAGATTCACTTACTATGAGTCTACCCCTCATCTCCAGACAAGAAGCCTAGGCCTTGGACAGACTCACAAGTAAACATGGAAAGTCAATCAGTTAATTTAAATCCTTCTCAGGGATGCTTCCTACTGATCTCCATTAAGATTAGTTACCAAAAGCCTTAGTCTGTTTATAATACTGTAACAAAATACTAGAGACTAACTCATAAGTGGTGGAATTTTGTCTCATGGTTCTAGAGGTTGAAGTGATGAACATCAAGGTGTTGCAGGATTTTCATCTAGTGAGACTGCTTTCTGCTTCCAAGAATGGCATCTTATTGCTGCATCCTTTGAAGGGGACAAATGCTGAGTCCTCACATGGCAGAGTGGTTAGGAAGCAACCTTACCTTGATCTAAGTGTGAGGGCTGTGCTCTCATGACTTAATCATCTTCCAACAAGCATACTTCCTAATACCACTGCATTGGAGATTAAGTTTCATCATGAATTTTGGTGGAGACACCATCATTCAGATGATATTTCCTGTTTTCAGGTCAAGTCGAGTTGATGGCACAGATCATGTGTTCATCACTAATGAAAAGTTTCCTAGAGTGTCCTTTGGTGACTTTGATGGAGGGGTCAATCTGCCATCAGGGAGAAGGATGGATGCCATCACGTGTTTCTTTAAGGGAGAATTTGGTTGAAATTATTTGAATTACATTTATTATTTGTTGCTTATTTTTAGTTTTGATTTTTATGTGTTTATGTGATAGACTCTAAGGTTTTTGTATGTATTGCTGGCTTTGATTTTCTTTGTAATTCCTCTCACAATGTCATGAGTTTAACAACAGCCCCACTGAAACTCATGTCTTCTTGTCGTTTAATAAATGAGGACATAGGAAAACATAATTTTGTATTTTCCCCAAGATTGTATAGTATTTTCCACAAGACTAGAAGCCAAGTGCCTGATTCCTACCTTTAATGTTCTAGAAGATCTGGCTCGCAATTAGTACTTTAATAATCAACCCACTGCTGATAAGTCCCTAGAAATGCATGGTGGCATCTAAACAGCTAATTTCATTTACACAGACACATTTTCAAGGTGTTTAAAATATCAGAATAGCCTGAGAAATGTGTGTAAATGAGCTCCTAAAATTAACAAGTAGAAAAGATTTAAAGATGTAACAGTGTGTTAATAACTGAAAACAAAGTTTACCGTGGATTAGCGTGTGAAAAACTCACTTCATATAGAAAATATTTGCCAAATCAAGTGCAGTTGCTTATTGGAAAGTTAACCCATAGGTGAGATGTTAAAGATGGAATCATGAGCCATTCCTCCCCCCAGAATAAACTCTGAGTAGATAAAATTTGCTATGTAAATCTTTTTCTGATGATCGCTATTCAATGATGTCTATTTATTTAAAATGATTGTATTTGCTCATATAAATTACATCTGTAATTAAATGTCTCATTCCTTGGCATTATGATGTAATTGTTGTATCATGGTGATTCTTTGGGGACTCTTTGGTTGTACTTACTTTAGAGTCATTGTAATCAGTGGGTGTGTATCTTTTATGTGTCACAAGATCTTGAGTTTTCCAATCTGTTTTTAATTTTACTAAAGCAGGACACAAAGCATAAAGAGATGTGAAGACTGACTCCATGTATTAGCAGGGTAAGATGTGATTTGTTACCTTTTCTAGCACCTATGTCTGCTCTGGCTGTTCTATATCCAGCCTCTAGTTGATTTGTTTTTTTTTTTTTTGTTTTTTTTTTTTGCGGTATCAGGGATCGAACTCAGGACCTTGCGCTTGCCAGGCAGGCGCTTATTCCACTGAGCTATATCCCCAGCCCTTCAGCCTCTAGTTGAGAAACTGCCCTCATCCCTGTCCACGTTATGTGAGTATCACAGGATCCTCACCTAAGTTCTCAACTACTCAAGGTCATGATTCAGTAAGAAGAGTTCTTTTACAATTGCTATTTACTAAAATAAAGTGATTGCACAGTCAGAGGCCGGAGAACTGCAGAGGACCCCGAGTAGATAATACACAGGATGATAAGTTGGAAAGCACATGCTGGCTGCAAACGCTTGTGGGGCCCTGGGCTTTAAATCAGGAGTGAAGTCGGGATTAGGGCTGCTGAGAAGGTGTGTGTATAAAGTTACTTCTCCTGAGCCTGGATGGTGCTCAAGCCTCCCGCAAAAGTCACTTTAAAAAATAAATTTTAGTTTTTAAATTTATTTTAAAAAATAAAAGAAGGAAAGCATATTAACAGACATCCATTTACAAAGTAGCATAAGAACAATACAAGCAATACTGAATTACAAAGTGGTAGGAAATTAACAATAGTTGTAATACATATCGATATCTTCAAAGTAGTTTCTCAGGAAGTTGGCATATTCTTTTAGTCTCTATCTCATTAATTTAGGCTCTGATCTTTATTGTTTCTTTCCTTCTGTTGGGTTTGGTTTCAGTTTGTTCTTATTTTTCCAGAACCTTTAAGTGCGTGATTAGGTTGTTTATTTGAGATTTCTGATTTTTTGATGTCGGTACTTGTAGCTATAAACTTCCTCTTCAGAATTACCTTTGCTCTATTACAGAAATTCTGGTATGCTGTATTTCAAGTTTCATTTGATTCTAGGTATTTAAAAAATTTCTTCCCTATTTTTTCAATGACCCACTGATGGTTCAGAAGTGAATTGTTTAATTTCAATGTGTTTGTATAGCGTTGTGGTTTTCTCTTGCTGTTGATTTCTAATTTTATTCCATTATAATCTGATAAACTGCAAGTTTTTTTTCCAGTTATTTTGTATTTGGCTTCTTTTATGGCCTACAATATAAAATATTTTGGAGACCATTTGATAAACTGCTGAAAAAAATGTATATTCTGTAATTGTTGGAAAGAATGTTCTATTGACATTTGTTAGGTCAGTTTGATACATGGGATATTTTAAACTTTATGTTTCTCTGTTTTTTTTGTGTGTTTGGTCTAGATTAGCTATCTGCTAGTGAGAGTGGAATGACCTCAGTTACCTGCTGTTATTGTATTGGGATCTGCATATCTGTTTATGGAGTGTTTGTTGTATAAAATCGGTTGCACTGATATTTGGTACATATGTATTTACAATTGTTATATTTTCTTGGTGGATTGTTTCCTTTACCAATATATTGTGGACTTCTTTGTGTCTTCTAATTTTGTCTTGAAATCTCTTTGTCACATATAAGCATTCCTGCTTGTTTTTGGGTCCTATTTACATGGAATATTGTTTTCTTTCCTTTTTTTTTTCCAACTTCAGTCTGTGCATATCTTTGCTATTGACGTTTGTTTCTTGAAAATAGCAAACTGCTGGGTCTTGTTTTTTAATCCAATATACCAGTTTGTGCCTTTGAATTGGAATTACGATTATTTACATTAAGAGTTGCTACAGAAAAGTATATACTAATTTCAGTCATTTTTTTCTTTTTCAAATTTTTTATTCTTTCCTAATTCTTAATGCATTCTTTAGTCTTCCTTTTTTGCATGGAGGGGTCTTCTTAAATATCTTTCTTTAGGTTATGCTTCTTTTACAAGGTCTTATCCTTCCATTTTGAAAGATAACTTTGCTGTATATAGTGGTATATCCTGGCAGCTGTTTTCTTTCAGAGTTTCAAATACATTGTTTTGAACCTTCCTGGTCTCTAGAGTTTTCTGCAGAGCTGTCTGAAGTACTGTGATGGGTTAGCCTCCATACTTGACTTGGTTTTTCTCCCTTATTGCTTGGAATATTTTTTTTCTTGTTCTGTATTCTTACCATTTTAACTATAATGTCTCAAGGGGAAGTTCTTTTCTAATCATGCTTGTTTGGGGTTCTAAATACCTCCTGTACCTATATGTTTCCCAAGATTTGGGATGTCTTCTATTATTATTTAATCAAATAGATTTTCTACAGCATTAGTCTGAACTTCAGCACCTTCTACACCAAAAATTCAAAAGTTTAGTTCCATTGTGTTCCAAAGTTTTTGGATATTTTGTTTATAATTTCTTCAAGGGCTGGGGATATAGCTCAGTGGAATAAGCGCCTGCCTGGCAAGCGCAAGGTCCTGAGTTCGATCCCCGGTACCACAAAAAAAAAAAAAAAATCACTTCACGCCAGTCAGTTCTGTAGCAATTTGCATATGATTGTGGCTGACAAATGATGGGCATATAATTTCTTCAACTTTTTCTTTCTTAATATCAACATATAATAGTTCCTCAACCTTATCTTGAAGTCCTTATATTGAAATTATGTCTTCTGGTTGATTCTATTTATGAGATTTTTGCACTGTTGTTTTTAAACTTGTTATGCATGCACTGAGTTAAATTTTTTTGCTTACTGTGCTTTATATTTCCAGGATTTCTATTTGATTCTTCTCCAGAATCTCTCTGTTGATTTATTCCTTTCACCCTGCATTGTCTTCCTTAATTCATTTAGTTTGTCTTTCCTTTGAAGTTATCAACCATTTATAAACCAGTGTTTTGATTCTGACATTACGTCCTGTTCAGTATCTTTGCATTTAGTAGCAGATTAATTATGGATATTCACAGGGGTCATGTTGCCTTTTTCTTTGTACTTCTTTTGTTTTTATATTGAGATTTGTGCAACTTCTGGCATATATATCTCTTTTATTTTTTTATTTGAGGGTCTTAGCATGAAACCATCTTCTAAGGGCTCAATCTCATGCATTACTCATAGAGGAGAAAATACATCACAGTGATATCAATGACAAAGAATGCCAGATACGATATACAGAGAAAACCAATTAACTGTACCACCATTAATGACAGAAAAAAAGTCTGCAATACTAAGTTAGATTTACAGACAAATTAGATATTGGTGTACAGGAAAGATCTACTACAAGAACAATTTTATCACCATTGACAATTGAAAAGAAATCAGCAATAATATGTAAAGTAAATAGCTAAAATTAATAAAGGTTGTTTTCATTACTTTTCATTTTGCTGAAACAAAATATCAGATGCCAAAAGTTAAAAGAAGAAAGCTTATTTCTGTTTACAGTTTACAGAGGTTTCATGCTGTAGCTGGCTGGCTCCAAGGCAAGTCGGCATTGCAGAGAGGCATCACAGAGGAGAAATAGTTCATGGCAGGCAGAAGGCAGCAAAATAGCCAAATAGGGAAGCAGCAGCAAGTGATGACTGCAGCAGCCCCCTTTCTGGCTCTTGTATTTTATCTAAGCTTCACACTATTAGGGCAGGTAGCACTCACACCCAGGGTGGGGTATACTTAATCCTACCCAGAATTATGCCAAACCAACTAGTGAATTAATTTAGTAACCATGAACCCTTAATCCCAGCATCACATACTGTAGATCCAGACACCCCTAAAAGCCCCACTTATGACCATGTGAAGCTTTGCAGGGAGCAGCTAGATGGGAGCCATAAAAAATGTTAATAGTAGTAATGATAAAAATATAAAGTGGTGGAGAAGAGAACACTAGGAAAAGTAAAATTTTAAAATGAAAAGGAAGATGAGGATAGACGAGTGAGATAAAAATCCAATTAAAGAATAAAAAATAAATAGAATTAGGCAAAAATAGTTAAATAACAAGAAAAAGAAATAATAAAGAGCAAGAGTGTCATCCCCCCAAAAGAAAAGGAAAAAGAAGAAGAAAAAGAAAAAGAATAAAAGAGTTTAGTCGACAATAACCCTGCATACTGATGTGTTTGGATGGGTAGCTCTTTTCCAGGGCTGCAGTATTAGAATGCACCAGATGTAGGAGAAGCAGAGTGACTCACAGCTGGGACCTCTTGTGTTTCCATGCCCACATTTACTTTATAAATGCCAAGTCCTGCCCTTCCTTTCCCACTGGGTGGGGTCAGCTAATGGTGTGTTTTTTGCCTCAAGGCGATATTTACTCTAGCAGCTTTTAGTGTTTGTGTTCTCCTGTATGCTTTGAGCTACTGATATCCTTGACTAATTTTGTGGCCCATAGGTTTGTTCAGTGCCCCACTTGCTCCAGATTAACTGCCCTGCTTATACCCAGAGATGTGGCAAACATCCAAGCAGAGACTTACTAGCTGTGGCATCGGCAGACAGGAGAAGCAAGCAGACTACTGAGT
Organism: Dinomys branickii; assembly: GCA_004027595.1. Classification (NCBI taxonomy): domain Eukaryota; kingdom Metazoa; phylum Chordata; class Mammalia; order Rodentia; family Dinomyidae; genus Dinomys; species Dinomys branickii. The sequence continues at coordinate 32,338 of PVLD010005063.1, read as the reverse complement.
TCTGTGCTATAGGAGGCAATCTGGAGTGAAGCAATGCCCTAGCCCTAGCACTCACTAGCTCCCTCAGAAAGCTACATGTGACAGGCCTGGCTCCTCCCCACCAAAGCGTGGGACTGCTGTGTCTTCCACAGTTTGAGCTTATCACTGCTTAACCTTATCAGGGTTTCTGTGACTAGCCCTCCCCTCTCTGTGACTGTCTCTGTAGCTGTCTCTCACCCATTCAGTGTGGTGAGGTCACCCCAGAGACTCTAAACTGTGTTAGTTTCTGTTATGGTTTGTGTCTGCATGTCTCCCCAAAGCCTCATTCAAGCCATGGGTGCAGGCTTCTAGGGTTATGACTGAGTCATGGTCCAGTGTTGGAATTATGGGTGTGAGAGCTACACTTGCCCTGGGGCAGGTAGTTTGCATACAGTGTGAGGGAGGGAAAGAGGCTGCTTGCTGCTCCTCACTTTTTGCTTTTCTTGCTTTGCTGTTTTCCACTGCCATAAACTGTTGCCCCTGCCATGTGCAACTCTGCCTTGCAGCCTGCCGAGCATGGACTGAAACCTTCACAAACTGTGTGCTAAATAAACCTTTCCTTCCTTCATTTTAGGTGTCAGGTATTTTGTCTCAGCAACAAAAGTAACCAAGAGAGTAGTGTGAGTATTAATTCCCAGTGTAGCTTAGTCTTTAATAAACCCCTTCTCAAGGTGGCTTCTAATTATATTACTCCTAAATCTAGTGGGTGCTGCCATGGATTTCTTCTTCAGTGCTGGCTTGCCAAGTAGAGGGACTCATGGTCAGAGCAAAACCTCACACTGGATTTGTAACTTAACAATATCCAAGGCTAGTCCTACAGGTTCACCCATTGTTTATCACTGAAGGGTAGATCCTCTCTGGGTTTGCCTTGTGTTTATAGGGTCAGGCCCCCTTTCCTTGGAGCTGGAGTCAGTGTTCTAGACTGTTTCATTCTTTTGTGTGCATTGTCTTCTGTTTCTTCATGACTTTCAGCTTTCCTGTTCGTTTTTCCATAATTCCAAGACTTCTCATGAAGTTGTTTTCCAGGTGTCTCAAGTCCCAGAGAAGCCGCAATTTGCTCCTGGCTTCTGCTGTGGTCTACTGTCTCCACGCTCCCGTTGTAAACCTTAAGCTAAGCTTACCTTGGAGATCCTCAGGCACTGGGGCACAAAAGATGACCTTGTTTTTAAGGGCTTCATCATATTTTCTTGTATAGTTGTACCATCGTTTAACCATTACTGTACTGAGTATGTATATGATAAGTTCAGTTTTCTGTTTGCTCATTTTCTGAGCTGAGGATTGAACATACATGTCAGGCATGCACAATAACCACTGAGCCGCACCCTCTGCTTTTGTATACCGTTAAGTGTAATTGAGATTTGTTTTTGACCTTTTGGTGATAGAATTGTATGGCTCCACAGTATTCCTGTTTCTGTACACACTCCTATTTCCCCCAACTGTGACTTTCTTCAGAAGAGTCAATGACCAACATGAAATTTTTGTTCCCTCTCTCCCCTACATCAGGGTAAAGATGCAACCTGTTTCCTTGGGTGATAATGCAGTTTCTCTATCCTGTGCATTGTTAATCTCAGAAGAAATCCTTGTATTGAATTGTACAAAAATATGGGGTAATTGAAAGTCTCTATTAACAATTCCAGGGATGGCTAATTGTCTCAGACCTTAGATCAGTGTTTCTTTAACTATTATGCATCAGGACTGGGCCATCTTGGTACTGTGCAAACTTCTGGTTTAGTAGGTGAGACCAAGAGTGTGCATCCCCAGGGGTCTCCTATGGGACACTTGGGTTGCTAGAGTACTTTTTGAGTAACCAGATTCGTAGGTATATAGCCAAATAATATTTTTAGTTTATAATTAGGTTATAGAGTTTGAAATGACTTTCAACTTCTCATTCCCCCTGGGAATGAGATTGTAATTGCAAATTCAAACCTAGGTAGATGGGCTAAGTGATGGTGACTTATATGGTCCTTTCATTACATTATAATTTCTTTGAGAATTGTTGAATTATTTGTCCTCTAGTAAATTTGCCATTGCCTATGACGAAGACTCTCTTACTAAACTTTAATCGGGGTCCTCTTCTCCCTCTTCTCCCTGGGTATTCATTTGGCTCAACCCTGGCACCTTCTTCAGTTTTCGGCCTGCCTAATCCAATTTCAGCAAGGATCTTGTTCAGTGATAACTGATCACCCTTGAGGTCAATTACATTCCTCCTTACATCCTTGCTGTCCAAGTTTATGGCCTACTTTTAGCACAACTCCTGTCAGGATTAAGTTATCATGAATTCCCCTATTCCTCTCTGTAATTTTTGTCTACTGATTCCCTTATCTGCTGGAACAATCTCAGTTACATGGGTTAGATTTGGAGTTGAACTGGATCTATCTTTCTTTTTGCATTACCCATATTGCAACAGTCCTCAGTAAAGTCTTCCTTTTCATTTTAACATCTCTTTCTGGCCTCTGTACAATTATTGCCTTGTGCTGTTTAAAAAGCTTTAAAACCAGGCAAAAAGTTTATTTCATAGTTTTTCACATGATTTAAACTAATATTACAACTAAATTCATATTAAAGATAAATATGAATCAAAATTTAACATATTTAAAACTAGCACTTGGAATAAATATGAATTCTTTTTTGTTTAATTTGGTGCTGGGGATTGTACCTAGGGCCTGGCACATACTAGCTAAGTGATCCACCACTAAGCTACATCCCTAGTTCATAAGTATGAAGTTTTACCAAACTTTTAGGTCATTAAAAGATAATTTTTAGAAAGTGGTAAAGTCATGAGTCATATAAAATATGTATGTGAACATGTGCTAAATATTTTTATTTTACTTACATGATTTAAGAGAACCAAGCAGATGTTATAATTGGCTCACAGGAAAACTTGAACATCGTAAATGTGTATGAAGCAATGTTGAGAGGGGTTTCAAGTTGAGATAAAACTTGCTTTTCCACAGTGGGAAGGATGTCAATTAAAATCACTATCACTTAGGACAGAATGTAAATGTTTTTATCAGTTACTTATGACTTATAAGTGGTAAAAAATAGTTCATAGACAGTGAGCAAGGCTACATTTGGACTGCAGGTAAGGGTGGGCTATAGGTAATCTCCATTGAAATGCAATATTTTTTTCCTACAAGGTGAAGTCATCTTTAACATAGGTGTGTGCTTTAGATGTTGATGTGTATTTCACCTTTAAAAAGTACAAAATGATCTAATAATTGAGAAGAGTCATATACCAATAAATAGCAAAGAACACATCGGGATCACCATATTATGTATTTGTACATATGATACTGGGAAAACTAGAAACATTTTATAATACATGACCTTTAGCCTTCAACCTTATAGCCAGAGACTGAAAAGAAGATCTATTTTTCCTTTGTACTAGAAAATTTGAACTTCATGGTATGAGTCAACTATCCACCCGGAATAGGCTGTTTAGAGAAAGCATTTTCATAATGGAGCATACTCATTTGAACCAGAATATAGAGAGGATAGTATAGTGGGAAATAAACAAAAACAGTTTGAAACTATGCCTGGAACAAAGTCCATATTATTCAGCAACCAGTCAAGCCAAAGAATACATAAGTGGAGACACTGCGTTGTCTCCATTCTGAGAATGCCATCTGGAAGGCAGCGTGGCTCAAGTTGAGGTGCGGTAAGTAGCGTTAGGAGATTCGCTTAGGTCTTCCTCCCTCGGAGATACAGCCAGAAAAAGGAAACCTACAGGTGAAACTGAAAAAGTAGTGCCTCTGGTAACTGTCCTTAGGTGAACTCTTTTCTGGACATTTAATAACCATTCTTTGCATATATTTTTGTTTCTCATATTTGAATGAACATTTCCAAGTGTGTTTGTTACTTTCATTTCTGTGGCTCCTTTTCTTGACCTATGGGCTTAGCAACCTTGTTCTAAAAAAGCCAGACAGTGAATATTTTAGGCTTTGGGGCCCTATGGATTCTTTCACAGTTCCTCAGCTTGTGGAGTGAATGCAACCGTAGCAATAGGTAACTGGTTGTGTACCACTGATGCTATATTTATGAGCATTGAAATTTGAATTTTGTATAGCTTTTACATCATTTTCAGTTTGTAGCTATATAAAAAGGTGACTGTTCAACACTGTGGGCTGAGGTGTGCCACCCACTGCTTTACAGAATGGGTAGGATATAGATGAGATTTTCATGTTGTGATCTGTCAGTTTACAATTGAGAGATCTTGGGGAGATAAGCTCACCTTACTTAAATTGGGTTTTCTTTAAAAAATGGTTGGTACCTAAACATAGACTTGTGTTGTGGACTGAGTAAATTATGCTAAACCATGTAGTTTCATGCCTGGACCATAATAAAGCACTGAATAATTATTTTCCCTTTTTGTTCCTTTCTACCTTTTAGTACCTTATTTCTTTAAATTTCTGTCAGATGCAGGTTCTTGACAGTAGCTGTTTCATTTTCTTATGAATTGAATTTTTATAAATGGAATCTAACTTTTATATTCATGTTAAATTTAGTATATATTATATTTAATAGGGATAGGAACATAAAATATATTTATATGACAAGTGTACTCACAAAAAACTTTGAATTGAATCCTAATGTTAAACTTACCCCTGCTTGGGCACTCTCTCAATTCACATTTCCTCGCATTGGATTTCACATTAGGCCTTCTGTCTCAAGATAGACTTTTGTGACTTTTGCTGCAGAGGGAGGTAGACTGCTGACCACCCTGTCTGGAGTGGCTCTGGTGGGCTTCTCCAGCCCTCATGGGATGTATCGGTCACCACTTCATCATCACTTTCCCTGCTGATGCTCTGTGATGACACCACAATCTGCATGTATTTCCTTTTATTTGTTATTTTATTATTGGCTGAGGACTCCAGTCTTTCAGGAGGGAAAGTGCCACAACTGGCCTACCTGGTGCTGTGTGCCCAGGGCTTCATACAGTGCCTGGCAAGGGGTAGGTGCTTTATGAATACTCAGTGTCAGAATAGACAGAGCACAGTTATGAAAGTGGCCATATTTTAGAGGCAGAGAAAAGTGGCCAGGTGGGAAATCAGTCTTCAGAAAGGTGATGTCAAATAGACTCAATCAGTATAACGTAAATATCTGTATTTAACAATCAAACAGCAGAAAGGGCCAATTACTGGTAGTAGAGTTTAAAACTATGGTACACCCTTTTAAATGTGAACTTTGTAAGGAAAGACAATCTAAAGAACCATATGCCAGGATCCAAAACCACTATAAAGAAGGTCAGGCCTTTTTTAAAAAACAACAACAACAACTCAATAGTATGTCTGGTAAGTGTCTTTTTACATGGAAAAGTACAAACAAAAGTGTAGGTCAAGAGTAGAGAGAAAGGCATTGGGTTTGAAATAAAAATGCTTGTACTCAAGTTCTTGACTGGAAGGACCTGCAGTAAGATTCTGGGCAAGTCCACTAACTTGTCTAAATAAAATAACAGCTCTTAGTTTGTGAGGATCAAATTATATGCACAAGTGTGTGTGGTGTGGCATTTGTGTGTATGAGTGCTGCTTGGTTGTGGTATCATCTCTTCTGCAAAGTACGCATGTACGTTAGTATATGTAATTATAAATTACTGATTAAAAACTGTGGTATCAGCTAGACACAGCAATTGTACATAATTGTGTATCTTTTCTGCCCCATCCCTAAACAGCCTCTGCAAACTCTGTTCATTGTATTAGGCAGAAGGACGACAGTCTTCCTACCCTGTGCTTCCAGCCCTTAGGAGTCTAGACAAAATGGTGATGGTGGTGGTGGTGGTAATGATGATAATGATATGAATGATAAATGCAAGAGCAGATATTACTCCACCAGTGTCCATTCTTTGTCAGTTTCTAGGCAATAGATATGTAGTATTAAAAATTCTTACCATATTTTTGGGATAGGTTTTGTTATTATCCCCATTTTCTTGATGAATAAATTCAAGTATAGTGAATGTAAGTAACGTGCTCAGTGTCTCAGAGCTACATATAGTAGATTTTGGATGACTGCCAGACAATCCGTTCAGTTCCAGTGGGTTTCTGACAAGCATTAAATTCACCATAGGGCTTCTTAATAGCTAAATTGTTAGAACCTCCTCCAAAATTTCTGATTTAGTAGGTCCACGGTGATGCCGGAGAATTTCCAAGTGATACCGCTGGTCGGGAACTGCACTTTGAGAACCATTCCTATATATCATGCTGCTTCTACTTAGTAAAGGATTCAAGCTGGTTGCTTTTTTGGGGTTTGCCCTTGTTCTAGATAAAAATATTCAGGAATTTCCAGGTTCACTTGGATTTTAGAACTTTTGGAGGAGCAGAGAATTTCAGGAAATTTCCATATTGACCTGGGTTTCTTCTAAGATCTAGAGGAATATGACGGACCCTTAGTAGATGATCTCCATTGTTTTCTACATCATTGACACATCAAAATATAGTTACTCCTTTGATCAGATTAGGTACAGATTGTACTTTTGATCTGTAATAGGAGCATCAAGAGCCCAGCCCATTCAATGATCCATGGATGTACTGCTGCACTGGTGTATACGACTGTAGGGAACAAGAAACATTGCCTTCATTAGGTTTATAACTGAGGTCCCTATAAGAAAAGACAGATGAACAAGAGAAAAGCACACGCAGTTTTTAATGTTTTATATGACATGGGAGCTTTTGGAAATGAACCCCCCGCAAAATAGAAAAATCTGGTTTTTTAATGCTAAATTGGATGGAAAGAGCATAGTTTTGGAGAAGTATAATTGGATAAATGAAGTATGATCTAATGACAATGAACTGCGGGAATTTAGTATGGTTAAGTCCTGTTTGTCCAGACATTCAGATGCTTCTCTTATCTCTGTGCTTCAGAGATAAAGATAATCATTTCCTCCAGGCAGAGGGAGGGCACTTCTTGAAAAAGGTCTGATGACCTCTTTTAGAGGACAGCCGATTCTAGTCTGCTCTAGGGAGAAGGTTAGGAAGATTTTCCTGCTTCTGCTGTTTTCTCTAAAGCCAAGATGCTATATTTTGAGACATCAAGACGTGAATCCTATCAAAACAAATATTATTTAAGCCTCCTATGTGCCAGGCTCCTCAATGACTGGGGCTAGGGGTACAGTGGTGTGTACCACCAGGTATTAGTCCTGCCATCAGAGAATGTTTATTCCAGTGAGGAAAACGTATTTTTCAAAATTTCAGATAAGTCAATGTCAATGTTTAGTGCTGCAAAGAAGAGGTGGTAATGAGAGCATATGCAGGGAGATTTGAACCTGATGGTGGGGAGGAAGGATGGCTACGAAGAGCTTTTTATGGGAGTCATGATTGAGCCAAAATCTGAAGAAGATTAGAAATTAATCATGTCCAGAAACTGGAGGAAGAGGGAGGTATCATTGTATACAGAGGTTGTGAGATGAAGTCCTACAATTTAAAACTCTAAATTGAATATATCTAGCCTGAGAGCTATCATTTATTACAGGACACTTCTTTACAAATGTGAAATCATGACTCCCATATTTAAAATGGGAACATGTTTAAGATTATATCAACTCATAATGAGAGAACTAAGGAAATATTAAAAACTTAAAAATCCAAGAAATAGACACATATATAGGAATGCTGAAATTAATACTGCAAATAAATGCAAACTGGCTTCTAGGGGTTATTGGGGAGTGGTTAATTGAGCCTCCAGTAGATAAGATGGAATTTGCTTATTTTTAAACAAGAATCATCAGGCATTGCTATCAATTATCCATAATTTATAGAGCTATAAAACCACCCTTATAGAATGAGAAGCAGATAACAGTTTTTCTTATACACAAACTTTAGTCATGAATATATTTTTATGGTTAGAACTAGTTGGATTTTATTTCAAGTGGCCCATAATTTAGATGTTGGACATTTCGAAGAACTGTGGAAGGGAATATACTACTAGATCATTTGTATTGCGCCTTGAGTATGACCCACCATGTTGACGGGAATATCCAGCTGGTCACTCCTTGCTAAGTTTCTTTAAACACAAATCTAATGGATGTCCTTCTTATGGCAAAAAACAAAAGAGGGAGAGGGAGAAGGAGGAGAGGAAGAGGGAAAGGGAGAGAAAAGGAAGAGGGAGAGGGAGAGGGAGAGGGAGAGGGAGAGGGAGAGAAATGCAGTCAGAATGTGGGAGTAGAGCTTGACCCCTTTCAGGGGTCTCTCAGAGAACAAAGGAGACACCTTTAAGTGAACCCAAACACCAAAGACATTTTGCCAAGATGAGAGCTGGTACAGCCCTCGGAGGGTTTGCAACAAAGAAAAAATTTCCTCAAGTGTGTCAGACCCTTAAGGGAAGGATAATCATTTGGTCAATTAACAGGATGACTGGTGGGGATGAGTTTTAATTGATGATTTGCTCTGTTGAAATGTATTGACAGGTACTACAACTGTTTAATTGGTACTCCCACTTAGAAGCCATGTGTTAAAAACTTCTCTACTATTAAAGAGAAGGGAATTATCTGCTCCCCTTTTTTGCATTGTAAACTGGGTGTGTTCAAGGCAGGCTTTGTTTTCTGTATCAGTGTCATATTGTACAAAGAGACAGAATTAGAACAACACCTTTTAATTCAGTTTGTAGCAGATCACAGTTCAAAACTGCATTTTCACAAATGTTTGATAAAAAATGTCACTGGTTTTGATCGTGTTGTGTTATTAACCTCCAAACAGAGATTATCTTTTGGAATTATTATAAACATATCTACCTTCTTGTGCATGCTGTCTCTAGTGGTGTTTCTGCCGGAAAAGTAGCCAGTGGAATAATGCATTTTATTGGCAGTTCAGCACAAAGGCTTTAAATAAAGAAATGGCAAGCTGAGTAAGTTACCTACAGAATATAGCATTGCTGACATTTTTTACTTCTCTCAATATTGTAAAAGACATTAAACCTGTCTCTTAAAAATAGCAATTTGTTTCCTTCTGTTCTAATCAGAGGAGAAAGTGCTATGAAATCTGTATCATTTTTTGAACCATGGGTGATTTATTTAAAAGAAAAATGTAAAATAATCCCCCAAAGAGCAAAGGCAGGTTTACTGTTTGCTAGATCAGGCCTCTAAGAGTAAACAGCTCCAAAAGCCTTTCATAATATTTATGAACAATTTCTCAATTTTTATACCCAGATATTTCTATTACATTTGGCAAAAGAGATAATCCAGGCTGAACAAAAGGGAAGAGCCTTTTTTTAGATTGAATAAACTGGACAATTCAGTAGCAATGTACACTATTACCAATCTTTCCAGCAAAGCTTTTATGTAAGGAACTTTATAACTTCATCCATTCCAAAGAGAAAAGCATTAAAGACCACAGGGAAAATAAAAGGCAAAAGAGAAATGTGGAGAAATATTCTGTCCTTTATCTCTATAGCTACTTGTTTCATGGCTGCACTTGCTGCAGTTCACCCAATTTAGAAGCACAGTGTAACTTTTGCAAAGGCATTTCATTGTTCCCCGTGGCAGTCAGGCAACACAAATAGTGAGAGGCTATGACTACCGTTATTTTTCTTTGCTCTTTTGTTTCAAAATGTATTCATCTCTTCCATTGTGCTTTTGTATTTTGTTGTGTAGAAAAAGATAGGAAGAGTCATCAATAACAACCTTCTTAACATTCTCAGGAGCTGTCAAGTAACAGTAATTACTTGGAGTGGTGGGGTATTCTGATTTCCACATTATTGCTATCAGTTTTCTATAATTGATAAGTTAAGTCAAAATTTCCAAAGTCCTACATTAAAACAAATGCATTTCTTTGTTACCTTTATTTCATGAATTTGTGCTAAAGATTCCTACTTGATGCTGGATCATGACACATTTTGCATAGCTTGAGTCTCTGACCATCTGCCTGAGAATCACATAAGGCGATCAAAACAAGTACAGATTCTTGGGTTTGATCCTGGAGTGATGAAATGTGTATTTTGGGGCCAGCGTGGGGCGGGGTGCAGCAATGTGCTGTTTTCTACAATCCTCCAGGTGAATCATTACCACATTTAACATCTATTACATTATGGGAATAAAAAGGCTGTGGAGTGTAAGACACTGTTGTATGTGATTAAGGAAGTATATATGCAGTAGTTGTGGGTGATGTGTGTTCTTTATCTTACTCCTTTTTTTGTATCCCAAGGTCAGACACTCAAGGCACAGTCATTTTAAGTTGGCATCTGAGTTCTTGGGGTCTTCTTCTCACAGAAGTGGACATATGCACATAAATACTACATTTTACATTCAAATTTCAAGGGGTTGGAGAATCTCCCTAAATCCATTTATGAAACTGATGAATGGTCTGTGTGTTCCAGGAATCTTTCCTCTGAGGGACTTATTTTACAGAGAAAGAGGAAGTGAAAACATTGAGTAAAGAAAAAGACGTGAGTATCCATTTCATGTCTTTGGTCAACTGTTCTATGTGCTGAACAAAAGTGCACCTTGAGGGTATGAGGGAGATGGAAATACAGACCAAGCCCTGCTGGCCATGGTTTGTATCTTGCAGTATGACTTTATGTCTCCTGGGAAAGGAAACATCTCATAATTTGCTTTCCGTGTGTAGATCTCCTCAAATACAAGACAAAATACTCTATTTTCATCAGTGAGGCAGGCTTATTTCCTCTGTATCCCTCCATGGATCAAGAACTCCATGAAGACTGGAAAGTGTTAGTCCTATTTATCTCAAATAGTATTACTTCATATCATGTGAGAAGCTACATAATTATTTTTAACTAAGCTACAATATGGAACTGGACCAATGCCAAAGAGAAATTGATTATTTAAAAATAGAAGAACCTACATACCCACTCACCTCCCACTCTAATGGTAGTAATTAGTACTGGGCAATTGTAGCTGAGTTAAAAAAAAACAGCAGTGATCCTGGATTTTGGTTTAGAATCATGGGACTTTTATCAGTCTACTTTTTGTAAATCACCCAATCTTCAATGCAATTGTTGACAAGAACTTGTTTCTGGGTCTTCTAATGGATGGCTAGATTTTAATTACGCATTGTTTTATGGTGTCTGGAAATATGATTATCCCTCCTGGTCATGGTTTAAAAACTCTATAAAAGCTCTGTGGGATTGTCTGACTGTGTTCTCATTTGCTAAAAGCAATTGTTCTTTTGGTTCTTGTAGACCCAATTGCTATAGTGAAATTGGACCTGATAGTATTATTTTCTAAAAAGAAAACAAAACAGATCAAAAAAACAAAACTCAAAATCAGATGTTCTTAACTCTAAAGACATTTCTACTGTCATAGATATTATGGGAAAAGAGAGATGTCAGGTGTTCTGGCCTTTTTGTGAGAGATGAAGCCAAATTCCTATTTGTGTTAGGCAGCATGGATTGCTTTCACCAAAGCCGGAGACAAAATGCCTGTGTTAGTAGAACACTATATGTGTACTTCGATATCTCCCTGTAATTTACAACTTCTTTTAGTTGTGTTGCTCTTCTGAGGTTTTACTTAGTTACCAATTATGGAAACTAGTTATGTTTCAGAAAGGCCCATGAAAGGTGTGCATAAGTAATAAAGCCTGTGCCTTGCTCAACATATTGATGGTTCTATTGAAGAGAGGTTGCACAAAGTCAACAGTTGATTCTACTTTGTGGTGACATTTGCATTTCATAAAAAGTCATGTTTACTATAGCTTCTGTATAAACACATAGTGTGTCATAGTTGAAAATACTAAGTGGAGAAGAGAATGTAGATAAGAATGGTTATTATTATTTTTTGCCTTAAGGATAATTATAGTTCTTAAATTTGTAACACACTGTATTTATGGTACATTCTCTAATTCTTTATTTCATAATGTAACAAACTGTTATCAACTTCATAACTAAATATTGCCACATATGTACCTCTTTTTATCCCATCTCTGCCTCTTAACACCATGTCCATCCATTCCCTGGTCTTTTTTTCATAGTTGTAAGTTTTTACTCCCATCAATGGCCATGTGTTCTTTCCTTTTCTTAAAATCTCTTTAAGAGTTGTGCCACTATGAAAGTTCTTGCACACATCTCCTAGTACATGGGTGAGAAAGTAAAGAGGAGTCCTGCTGACAACCAAAACATAAACTGTGCTTAGAATAGTGCATAAATAAAGCCATCAGTGATCCTCTTTTATCACCTTTCTCTAATTGATTGCAGCTTCTAGGCCAACTCTAGTCTGCTTCAATTCCCCAATGCCTAAGAGAAGCCCCCTGCTCCCAAGGCTCCTCCAGAGTGCCTTCTTTGCTATTGAAAGCCAAGTCCCTTATGGCCACCAGTGTACTTCTGGTGGCCTTTGGTTAGTGGACTTTAGCACATATAGTAAACTTTTTCTTGGACATTAGTATATACCTAGGAGTGAATTTTCTCACAGCTAGAATATATGAATACCTATGATTATAATCTTTAAAAAATTGTCAACTCCTACTCAAGTATATCCTGCCACTTTTTATTTTTATCTGTCATGGAAAAAGTCTACTTGACCCATTTCTGCACACTAATTAAATGCTAAATGCGCAAGACAGTCTGTGTATATATAGACATATCCCTTACAGCATATGGGCAGCGTACTTCTTTACTTTAAAGAATATATGTTTATTCTATCTGTTGTCATATGATGTTTCATTAGTTGAATGTGCTTAGCATAATTTCTTGTACACTTTAGCTTGTAAAATTCAACTGAAGAATCATATCCATGTGGTTTTCTTACCTATAGTTGCCCTTTTATTTTTGAGTGACCCAGAACTGTGCTTCTCAAGCTCTAGTGGGCAAATAAGAGTCATGTACACTTGCAAGAGATAGTCCTAAGGACAGTAAGGTGGAAAAAGGGTCCTATGAGTTGCAAATAGATGTACTTGTCACGTGTCAAAAGAAAAGCTCTTTCAGGTTTGTGCCTTGTTTCCTGCAAGAAGAGACATTGGCATGACATTGCTAATTATAAAATGACATCGATGAAGTAGATATTAACCTGAACTGAGTCACAGTAAGGATTACACAGTAAGTGGGACTTTGTGAATGAATAAATGAAATGCAAGGGAAATGATATAAACTATCTTTTAAGTAGCAGGGCATTGGCATTTTCTTGGATCTGTTTAAAATTCTTGACTTTAGATAGTTGAATGTGCTTGGAGATGTTCTATGTGTCTTCTCTAAAGATTTGAAAATATCATTATACTGATACATGAATTCCTGTGTTTATAAAAGCACAATTCATAAAACCTGAATCTTGAAAGCAGCCTACATGTTCAAAAATGATGAATGGATAAATAAAATTTGAGTATTATCAGTGTGAGTGCTCTCAATTCACCAATCAAAAGAAACAGATTGGGGGAATGGATCAAGAAACAAGATCCAAAAATATGTTTCATAGAACAAATATATTTAACTCCAAAAGAAATTCACAGAATGGAAGCCAAAAGATGGAAAATAATATTCCATGTGACAGGAACCCAGAAAAAAGACACAGTAGTTATTCTGTATACAGACAAAGTGGATTTTAAGCCAAGACTGATTAAGAGAGACAAACAAGGTCACTGCATCCTTGTAAAAGAAAAAAATCCAGGAGGATGAGATAACAATCATATATATATGTACACCAAATGCCAGGGAACCCAACTATGTAGAACAAATATTAATGAACATGAAGTCAAATAAGCACTAATACAATTGTAATGGGGGACCTCAGTATCCCACTGTCACAAATAGACAGATCAACTAGACCAAAAAAATCAACAATGAACTATTAGACCTAAACCAAACTTTTGGACAAATGGACTTAGTACATGTCTACAGTGTTCTACCGTACAACATCAGAATACCCATTCTTCTGAGATGCACATGTGATATTCTCCAAAATAGACAACATACTAGCTCATAGAACACACTTAGGTAAATGTAAAGGAATTGAAATTATCCCATGTATATTATCAAACCATAGTGCGATGGAATTGGAAATCAATGGCAAAAGAAGCCATAAGAACTTCATAAACACATGAACATTAAATAACACCCTCCTGAACAACCAGTGGATCACAGATAAAATTAAAGAAGAAATTAGTTTCTATAATTAAATAAAAATGTTGATACAACATATTGGAATTAATGGAAAGTCCTACAAGGGAAATTTATAATGGTGAATACTCATATCAGGAAAACAGAGTTCAAATAAACATCTTAACGTTGAATCTAAAACTTCTAGAGAAAGAAGAGCAAGTCAAGCTCAAAGCTTGTATGAGGGAGGAAATTATAAATGTCAGAGCAGAAACTAATGCAATGGGGACTAAGAAAACTATACAAAGAACAATGAATCAAAGAGTTTGTTCTTTCAAAGATTAAGTAAAATCAACAAACCCTTAAACAACTTTATCAAAAAAAGAAATGAAAAAACTCAGGTTCATGAAATTAGGAATGAAAGGGTAAAATTACAAAAGTTCTTACAGAAATTCAAAAGCTCATCTACACTTAGAGAGGTTGTATTCTAAATAAGATGGAAAATGAAGAAATGGATTTTAGATTCCTAAATACATATGAAGTACAGAAGCTGAAACAAGAAGACATAAAAATTCTAAATAAACTAATATCAGACAATGAAATTGAAGATGTATTTAAAAATATACCAACAAAGAAAAAGCCCAGGCCCTGATGGATGGATTCACTGTTGAGTTCTACAAGAAATTTCGAGAAGACCTAATACTGCTACTTCTCAAATATTTTATTGAAATTGAAAGGGAAGCAGTACTCCCAAATTCATTCCTGGAAGCAAGCATTACCCTGATACTAAAGCCAGAGAAGGATCCAACTGAAGAAGAACTACAGGCCTATCTCCCTAATGAATATAGATGCAAAAACCCTCCATAAGACCCTGGCAAACAGAATGCAAGAAATCAGTAAGATTATATACCATAACCAAGACCTCCCAGAATGAAAGCAGGTATTTAGTATAGACCATGTTATTTGAACAAAGAGTTTAGATATAGTGAGCCTGTCTTACCAGCTCTGGGAATGGTGAAAGCTTTTCTAAAGTCCAAGAGCCCAGATGAAGTAAAGCATCAGCTTTACGACCTGACTTGTAAGGGTAGCAGCTGGGGGCCTGCTACATTAAGTTTCCTACACAGCAATAATGACTAGAGAAAGGAGGGATGAGATAGCATGACATCTTATTTTAAAATATTTCAACAGAGACAAAAGGAGAGGATAACATTTTAAAACTGTGGTAAGATCTTGTATTGGACTTGGATGAGGTTCATTTTATTTATTGCCCATTTTGTTTGAAAACTTCATAATGAAAGTGAAGGAAGAGGAGGAGGAAGAGAAACAAAAAAAAAAGGTAAACATTCTTGACCAGGCATGGGGCTAGATTTTGCTTAGCACAGTTTCAGTGTTTCAGTTTAATTAAAAAAATTTAGTATCTATTTTAGCTTAAAACATTCAATAATGCTATGAATGCTATTTCATTTAGCACCCTGTTATTTACCAGGCTTCTAGTGGAAGGTGTACAGTAAACAGTAAACCTCACCTTTTTGTCTGTGAGCTCGTCTGTAAAATGGGTGTCCCCTTAAGTCCTCCTCACTTGGGTGTGGCAGCGCATTGTTGGAAAGTGAAAGACACCAACTGTTGCAAGTTGCACTAGCAGCCATGGATGTTATAATAAATGCAGACTGCCACCTTGGGGAGGTGCATGACTCTCTCACTGGCTTAGAAGAATATTTAATGAGGCAGAACCCTACTGAAGGGAGCAGAACTGATGATGGGGACACTGCTTGCTAATACTGCCTTTGGCAGTGGCTTGGCAGGGAAGGAGGGTCTGTAGGGTCCTCCCTTTGAGGAGATATGGATGTGAAAGGTGAAATGATGTGTGCTTTTATTTAAAAGGGAATAGATAATCTATTGAATTTGAGCACTTGAGAGGTGGCTTTATTTGAAAATGCTTTCAAAAGCTGTTTTGACAAGAATGGGGAGGAGGCAGTGGTATCATTAAGTAAGCTGGCAACTTTTGTAACCAGCTTTTTGGTTTTCCACCTCAAGGGAGAGTCAATAAACTTTGATTCTCAGCATTAATGTAATTATTTTGATTTCCCTGGCTCATTCTAGGGAAGGTTGCAAAGCTGCAATATCAGATGGCCGCAAGCAATTCAGAAATCCCATGTCCCCAAGGACACCCACTGCCGTTCAGAAGTAGCAGGAGAGGGGTGGAATAAATCATTTCCTCTGATCTTGTTAGTGTTGAGAATATTACGGGGAAGCAAATGCAGTGCAAGACTAACACCAGAAGGCTACTGCAGGCACAAGGAAAAAAAATAATAAAATTTCCCTGCTTCTCAAAGGTTCCCTTCAAAAATGATTTTCTTTATATATTTTGAAAGCTTGGTGTTTGGGGATGTATTTTCCTCTCTTTGGTTCTGAAGGTTCTTCCACTTCCATCTATGTTGCCATGTCATTTGTCATCCTAGGATTCTCTTTTTTTGTACCCTAGCACTGGCAGCTGTTTTGTACTCCTTAGAGTCAGTTGTTACCCTCGCAATGTGTTTGGTTCATTTAGTGTAAATACTCTTATCTTCTGGGAGATTTCTTTAAGCCTAGTAAGAAATGACTTTCATGAATACCCCAGCATACTTGACTAGAAGGTTCTGCCATGAATGAGCCTGGTGATTTTTTTTTCATTCTATAAAACTCACTGTATTTGATTTTTAAATGGATTTTTAAAAATTTTAATTGATTTGAGGGGTTTTAAAAACTGTATGAGTGAATGGAAAAGAGTAATTGAAATTTTGTAATGATGGGAACAGAATCAAAGAATGTATTTGTTTTGAGAAGTTAAATTTTGACCAGAATAGATGTAGACAATTGCAAAATGTATTTTCCCATTATCTCCTAAATAATAAAATTAAGGGGGTGTACTTACATATACTTTTAACTTCAAGGCTTGCTAACAATAACTTAAGACTGGTCCTGTCTTACTATAAATTATAAGCATACTTTAGGGCCTAAGCCATGAACATAGGTTATAAATCATTATCTTCATAATAGCAGCAACAGCCAAGCCATGGCTTTCAGAGTGCTATGAACATTGTTTTTTGGAAGCGAACATTAACTTCATAGCTTTAGGCCTCTGATATTAGAGGGCCAACATTTCTTACTCAAGTGAATCTCTACCAGAGAAGATATTCTCAACTTTATTTTCTCCAGTGGCCTTCTCAATTTTAGGCCCCATCTTTGTCATTAATATTGTCACATCAATCAAAGAAAAAAAGCAAAGCAAAAGCATTAGATATTTTAATGTTTGGGGGCAAGGAAACCTGGAAATTTCAGATTTTTCTAACTGGGTTTTCCTTATATCAGTCATTTTGTTAGAAATGAGCCTCCAGACTCCATTTGTCAGTGCAGACAATAATGCACTCAGAGATCAAGAATTAACAAGGCATTTTATTTGTGCAGAAGGATGCCAGCATGAGGAAATAGATGTGTGGAGCAGCAGGAAAACAGGGTCTTAAACCCTTAAGCATGGGAAGCAGCTATCTTCCCCCTTGAAGTTTCATAGTCTATCCCAGTTGGCTAGTTTAAACCATGTGAAGGGTGGATCTGAGGAGTTGCTGGGCAGTGGTATTAAGAGAGGGAAGAGTGGGAGGGCACAAAGTTTAGGAAACAGAAGGTCCATGGCTATTAATAAGCATTCTTGGTCTGTAGGTTTGTTTTCAGAATTTGAGCAGGCATGTCTCATAATTTCAGTATGCTGGTGAGGGGCCCCCCAAGGTAGAGTCTAAAATGGAGGCACCCCTGTTTGTATCCTTTGACAGAAAAGACAGGGCTGCAGTTTCTCACAATCTGATTAGACTCTACATACCATTTCCTATGTCTTAAAAATTACATTTTCTCCATTCCAAGAAGCATAGATTTTTCATATTTTAAAGTTTCTGAAATAATATAACTGATATGCTCAGTTAGTGTCATATTTCTTCATGTTGTTGGAAAAAACATCATTAAACCAATGGTTTTTCAATTAATGGGCATCTTAGATTTCAGGGAGTGTGTGTTATCTCTCAAATAAAATCCTCTTCTCATCAACTCAACCTCTTTCAATCTTGGGCTGCTACTTCTGCTCTTTTTGACAGCTGGTATAGATGGATAATTGGTCTGCTCAAAGCCATCCATTTCCTACCTTGATGTCCTAAGATAAATAGTATCATATAATTTGAGAAACAGAAAGAAATAATCTCAGTTGAAGCAAGGCCAATATGCTGATGTTATCAGGGAGCTTGCTTCTAAAAAGTGGCTCACCAACTAAACATACTGGGTTTGGGGTGTTTGCCTCTGCTTCCCTATTTGGATGCCAGGTTTCTCTCATCTCAAACTGAATGAAATGAGCAAAATGCAGTGGCAGACTTTATTCAAGAAAGTAAAAAGGAAGAGAGGGAGAGAAACTGGCTTTGCAGAGGGAACTCGGGTTGAGTAAATAGAAAAAGAGGGTAAGAGCAAAGATAAAAGTACATGCTGTGTCTGGGAAACAGGGTGGGTTCTCGTGGAAGGTATGATAGCACTGGCTCCTCACGGATGCCTTTCTTTTATATTAACCAAATCTCCAGGGAACCCACGAACTTCTACATCTGGGCCCTGAGAGATGGTGCTGAGATCCTACACTTCAGGCTGACGTCAGCTCTGGGCCACCCTACTGAGAGTCTCCTTAAGTTTCTCTGAGAAGTCCATGTAGAGAGCTTTGAATACTGTTCTGTGCATGTGTCTGGGGGTCACTTTTTATTACTTTAAAGAAAATAGTACAAAAATAAAAAGAACAAAAGCAGAATACAAACAACACAAAGCAAGGACATTGGAAATAATACAGGGTTTCAAACCAAATGACAGAGATTAACAGTAGTTATTATATTACATATTGTTATCTTCAACGAAGTAGCTCAGATTACCAGATGTAAGAATAGAAGATTGATCAAATCATTAAAGAGAATAAGAAAATAATAATTTAAAAGAACATTAGAGACATACATAGTGGCACTACACAAGATCGTAGGAATTCACCATTGGTTGTTATACTGCAATGTTGTCGTCACATAAATTGCTCAGATTACCAGATATAAGCATACAAAATTGGTCAGAATAGTAGGAAAAAACCCTTTTAAACATTAACTGTTCCCAACAAACCATCAGACACCAACAGTATAGTTATTCAGTTATATATAGATAGATAGATTCTATATCTATCTATATATATATAATTTGCCTTAGTACTTTTTCTTCTCCTCATCCCAGTTACTCCTTCCTTTGAGCAGTTTCTTTCCCGTTCTTATTATCTATGTACTTTTTAGGTTGTATTTACTCTTTCATGTTACATCAAGGAGACAATGTGATGCTTACCCATGTGAGTCCAATTTATTTCACTTATGAGTATGGTCTCTAGTTGCATTCATTTATCTACAAAAGCCTCAAGAGTATCTTTTTTATAGCTGAGTAATACTCCATTGTATAGAAATACCACATCTTTCTTATCCATTCCTCAGTTGATGGGCATTTGGATTGTTTCCAAGATTTAGCTATGACAAATTGCACTGCTATAAACCTGGGTGCACATATATCGCTGTATTATGATGTTTTTAATTATTCTGGAAAACTACCCAGAAGAGGAATAACTAGATTAAGTGGGACTTCCAATCCTACTTTTGTGAGAAATCTCCAGACTGATTTCCATAGTGGTTTCACCAATCGACACTCACACTAGCAGTGGAGAAGTGTACCTTTTTCCCCATAGCCTCTCCAGCATTTGTCATTGGTTGATTTTTTAATGATAGCCATTCTTTGTGGGCTGAGATGAAATCTCAGTGTTGTTTTAATTTGCATTTCTTGAATGACTAATGATGTTGAACATTTTTTCATATATTTATTCACCATTAGTATTTCTTCATCTGAAAAGTGTGTGTTCATTTCAGATGCCCATTTTTGGATTGGGTCTTTGAGTTTTGGGGGCCTGATGTTGGACATTTTTTCATATATTTGTTCACCATTAGTATTTCTTCATCTGAAAAGTGTGTGTTCATTTCAGATGCCCATTTTTGGATTGGGTCTTTGAGTTTTGGGGGCCTGATTGTTTTTAATTCTTTATATGTTCTAGATAGGAGTCCTTTGCCTGAGGGGTAGTTGGATAATATCTTTTCCCAATTTGTAGGTTTTCTCTTCACTCTGTTGGTGATTTCCTTCTTTTCAAAAGATGAGATCCCAGTTGTTGATTCTTTGAAGTATTTCCTGGGTAGTTTGGTTTTTGTTCATGAACTCTCTCCCTACCCCTGTGTTTTTGAGAGTTTTACCTATTTTCTCTTCCAGTAGATTTAGTGTTTCTGTTTTGATATTTAGATCTTTGATCCATTTTGACTTTAGTTTAGTGCATGGTGATAGATATGGGTCTAGTTTTAGTATTTGGAATGTGGAAAGCCAGTTTTTCCAGCACCATTTGTTAAAGAGGCAATCTTTCTTCCAGTGAACATGTTTGGCCCCTTTGTCAAAAATAAGGTGGCTGAGTGTATTTGTAGCTGTGTCTGCATCTTCTAACCTGTTTTACTGATCTTCAGGTCTGTTTTTTTGCCAGTACCATGCTGATTTTATCACAGTAGCTTTGTAGTATAATTTCAAGTCAGGGATTATGATGCCTCCTACCTTTCCTTTGTTTCCCAGGATTGCTTTTGCTATTCTAGGCCTCTTCTGGTTCTAGATGAATTTTAGGAATGTTTTTTATAGATCTATGAGGTATACTAGTGAAATTTTAATGGGGATTGCTTTGGGGCCTTATAGTTAACAGGTCATGCCTTCCTCCCCAGTGACATTTTGCCACACCCTAATCTCCTATCTTGCTAAGATGAATAACACAGTTTGAGGTAGACAGATAGACATAATAACACAGTTTGAGGTAGACATAATAAGAAAGTATGCCATTCCTCAAAATAAGTTGGACTTATTTATAGAGGTAGCTGCAGAATAATTTGTTGTATTATGATAAGGACTGAGTGATCTTGAAGGATCACAAGAAGAATGCCTTTAATCTTGAATTCCTCCCTCAGGTTGAGGCATATATATTTGGTCTCTCGTTCTTAAAAAGACCTTCAGTAGGCTGCAGGGAATTGGAAATGGAAAAAGAGACAGCAATATAAAAAACAAAGAAGTTGTGTGGGAAACCTCTAGGGACAGTTTCACTGTAAGATTGAGAAACAAGGAACAAGTCCAAAATAAGTAAATAATTTTAATCAGTAACTTTCAGAATATAGATTTGTAATTATACAAATTACAAATTATACAAAATCTGTGCTACAGACTCTTTGGAAAGTATATAATATTACAATAGAAACACTTTATACAAAAGCAATTTGGTGATATCCCTGGTTGTCCATATGTTATGGCCAATTTAATAATATTGGGTGCTGGGTGTATTTCTTTCTTACACATTTGCATGACAGAAAGGTAAACTTATACAGTTGGGTTACTTTAGTAAACTGAATACTGAAAGTCCCATTGATGTCAGTGCTGAGACTTTCTGAAATGGTGAACAATTGGTAAAATGTTGAATAAAACAAAGTACATTATTTCTTTAGTTAATGTTACATCCAACGTAGCTCTTGATGTTCCCGGCAGTGGGTGGCTGGGGGTGGAGGTAGGAGGATGGAGAAATACAGACAAGAGAATACAGAAAGCTGATATCAGGTGGAGCCCCCTCTTTGGTGGGAGAAAATGAACAGCTTAAGCACAGCAGCATGTTTATTTATACATTTGGCAGGTTGATGTCAGGTGACACCCTCTGCCTAGCACCCTGTTTGCATGGCAGCCTCGGGGCACCTCCCATTCTAGGAGCTGGAGCAGCTTGTTCCCATGGCTTGCCTCAGGCTCTCTTTGTGTGGCCTTCCTCAAGGCTCAAATATGTGATCAATCTCCAGCTTCAGCTGCTCCCTATAAGTTTACACACTATTTGTATTCCTGAAAAGTTCAGTGAAAATTACAAATGTACAAAAATACTTTGGGCTGTTATGTACAACATAATCATAACTTTTTTCATGAATGTCTGCTGGGACATTTTAAAGTTATGAGAGACATACGGTTATTTTTTATGGGGTAGTGCTATCCTGCATAGTGCAGAACAGTTAGTGTCCCTGGTGCCCCTCAGAAAATACTAGTTACATTCCCCATTAGTGAGACAGCAATTCACTCTCTCCAAAGTGTCCCTCTTTGTGTCTCTTCTGTAAAAGACTGAAGGTTCTCTGAGTGAAGGGACATCTGACCCATTTATCACTATATAACCTGAACTGGGCAATGCCAAACATAAGAAAGACTTTGTAAAAGTATTTATTAAGAAACAACTAGTGAAAATGGCCATATTCCCAAAACTGCTATACAGACTGAAAGAAAGTACCATTAGCGTACCTCACAGATCTAGAGAAAATTCTCCTACAATTCATTTGGAACCAGAAGAGACCTACAATAGCAAAAACAATTCTGGGCAACAAGGACAAGTCAGGGGGGCATCACAATTCCAGACCTGAAATTATACTACAGAACTACTGTGCTAGGGGCTGGGGATATAGCTCAGTGGAATAAGCGCCTGCCTAGCAAGCGCAGGGTCCTGAGTTCAATCCCCAGTACCGCA
Source organism: Dinomys branickii (assembly GCA_004027595.1). NCBI lineage: Eukaryota > Metazoa > Chordata > Mammalia > Rodentia > Dinomyidae > Dinomys > Dinomys branickii. The sequence continues at coordinate 9,720 of PVLD010005063.1, read as the reverse complement.
AAAAAAAAAAAAAAAAAAAAAAAAAAAAGAAAGAAATACAGAACTACTGTGCTAAAATCAGCATGATATTGGCAAAAAAACAGACCTGAGGATCAGTGGAACAGAATAGAAGATGCTAAAGCAACCCCAAACACACTCAGTGACCTTATCTTTGACAAAGGAGCCAAACATAACTGGCGGTCAACTTATAATCCCCAGATGAACTGAGTAAGGGTGGTGCTGAGTGTGGGAGACCCACCAGGGCATTGTTGCCAGCAGCATAAGGGACAGAACTTGAGAAGGAGAAGGAGACTCTTAGGAGGTGAGAGGCTGTTGGGAGCTGGTAGAAGCTGTTGCTTCTGTTGGAGGAATTTGTCATGCTTCCTGATGAACTTGGCTGTTTTCATCCTCCAAGGAACTCGAGACCTTGTCGGCATTGAGAATAGCTTTGGTTCACTTTGGGGGAGCTCTGGTCCTCACTTGTGCATCTCTTCCTGGCTCCAGAGGGGAAGATGGTGCACTGCCAATTTCCCGGAGAAGCTTACTGCATTTGCTTTCTTGATGGGAACATGGCCATCTTGATCATTGGAGGAGCTCGGGACCTTACTGTTGCTGGGGATGGCTGTGGTACCTTTCCAGGGAGCTCTGGTTCTTCTGAGTGTTGCTTCCTGGCTCCAGTGCAGATCCCTCAGCCTGCTAGCACAGATCCTTCATCCCGCTGGCACAGACTTCCTAGATTCCACCACTGACCTTTGGGCCTTCTCAGTGCAGATCCATGAAATGGGCCTGCATGAGATGTTGTCGTGGGCTCTGGGCTTCCAGCTGGATTCATGGGAGGCATTGTTATGAGCTCTAAGTGTTCAGCTGGACTCATGCAGGACATTTCTGTGGAATCCAGGCCCTCAGATGGATTTCTGGTCTGTAGTGTGTGGACAGATTTCCCGCACTCTTTTGTATAGCATTCTTTGGGTGACTATTATAAATAATCCTATAAAATATGTGTCCTTCATTGTACTGGTTTGGTAACCCCCAAACCAACACACATGTTCACTGGAAGAAAGATAGTCTCTTTAATAAATGGTGTTGGAAAAACTGGCTTTCCACATGCTGAAGACTAAAACTAGATCCATGTCTATCACTGTGCATTAAACTAAAGTCAAAATGGATCAAAGATCTAAATATTAAAATAGAAATAATAAATATATTAGAGAAAATTGTTAGAAATCTTGAAAACATAGATGTAGGCAGAGACTTCATGAACAAAACCTGGACTGTAAGGGAAATATTACAAAGAATCAACAAATGAGATCTTACCTTATTAATAAGCTTCTGAGCAACAAAAGAAATCACCAAGAAACTGAAAAGACAATCCACAATGTGGGAAAAAATTATAGCTAGTTGTCCTTCACACAAAGGACATCTGTCTAGAACATATAAAGAATTGAAAAACTAACCCCTCCCAAATTCAAAGTCCAATCCAAAAATGGGCATCTGAGAGGAATATACCCTGTGCAGATGAAGAAATATAAATGGCAATTAAATACATGAAAAATGTTTAACATCACTGCTCACTTGAGATGCAAATTAAAACAATACTGAGATTCCATCTCACCCCAGAAAAAATGGCTATCATCAAAAAATCAACCTAAAAGAAATACTGGAGGAGCTGTAGGGAAAAAGGAACCCTTCTTCACTGTTGGTGAGAGTGTAGACTGCCGCAACCACTATGGAAATCAGTGCAGAGATTCTTCAGAAAATTAACATTATAGGTCCCATTCAAGCTATTCCCCTACTGGGTGTCTGTCCAGAACAATTAAACACATCATACTGCAGCAATATGTGTGCACTCATGTTTAGAGTAGCACAATTTGTCATAGCTAAATCTTGGAAACAACACAAATGCCCATCAACTGAGGAATGGATAAAAAAGATGTGGTTTTTTAATATAATGGAATACTACTCAGCCATAAAGAAGGATAAACTGGAGACTTTTATAGTTAAATGGATGCAATTTGAGACCATACTCATAAGTGAAATAAATCAGATCCACATGTGTAAGTTCTAGTATTTTCTCACTAGTGTGAGGAGCTTAATGAGTAAATAAGAATGAAAATGTACAATAGATATTGTGACTTGGGAAGAAACCGTTCAAAAGAAAAGAGAAACTGTGATGGTAGAAAGGAAGAAAGGGAAAATATGTATTTATGCACAAGGTAGTTGTATAGCTAGTTCCCTTAGTTTACTGGAAAGAAAGTTTTGTGCTAATATTGTTTGAATAAGATATCATGCCTATATCTTACATTCTGAAAAACTACTATGAAGACAATATGCAATGTATTAATTATTGTGACTCTCCTACTAACCTGTTTTTGAAACTTTTATTATTTTTAGTTTTTGTCTTTAAAATAAAAAAGTATTTATTTAATAAACAAAAGGACAGAGGCAGCACCTTAGGTTCTACTTATAGTTACTTGGTAATTTCAAGGGGCTGGAGAGAATTGGAGGGGACATGTTGGGTACCCCAAAATCTTAATTTTTTTCAGGATAGTGTTAATTTATACTAGTTCTCCTTGCATCTTTTCAGTTTAGTTTTTTTTTTAAGTAAGATAATTTTTGGAAACCCTTTCAGAATAGGGCTATGTTTTAAATGTCTATCAGTATAATAAAACCACTTTGTCACTCACCATATGAATATTTTAAAAATTAGATATTGCGTTTCCTTTTAGCACCTTGTTTTAGCTTCACAAATGTTCTTGCTATGATAAATTATTTCTAGTAAGTGTACGCATGATCCTTAGCAAAATGTCTTGTCCAAATAAAGCAAAACCCTTAGATGAGTGTGCTGTTATATGCCTTCATCCCAGTCTTCTTGGAGGGGGAGGCACCAAATTGCAAATTTGGGCACACCTGGGCAACTTAGTGAGTGAGCAAGACCCTGTCTCAAAAATAAAAAAAGTAAAAAAGGGCTGAGGCCGTAGCTCAGTGGGAAAACCCGAGGTTTAGTCCCTAGTGCCACAAAAACGAAAAACAAAACAAAACAAGGCACCCCACTACCATCACAATGAAACCCTTCTTTTCCTTGGCAGAGGGTAAGATGCCATGGAAAGGCTGTTTACTACTCTGCCATTCACTGATCCCAATTCAGTGGCTCCTCTCATCTCTGAATTACTTTCTGTATTAGAAACAACTTTTCAGCTCTGAAACATTTGCCTCTTAGATTTTTTTTAAAAAATAGGTTTCCTTTTAAATTTATGAATTATTTTTCTTTTCACATTGTGTTTACATGAAAGATTTAGCTAACACTAAATCCTTAAAATTAAAGGATTGAGTAAAGTAATGTTCCTATGGCTCACTGCATGTCTGACAGTTTTTCTTTGGAAACAGTGAAGATTCAGAACAAACATTTTCCACTGGGGTTTATAATTTCTTTATCTTCATTTGAACTCTTCATCTGGGAGCATAGAATTGTCCAAATTTATGCATTGGAGTTTGTACATTACCTTGCCTTTAGTTTGAAATCAGTCAGACATGAATTTTTAAATATTTCCTTTTAGTTTTAAATACAGTCTCCATAAAAGAAATGCTAGTACTTACTTTAAAATTAAAAATTATGTCATATATTCCTCTTATAAATATTAATCCAGGAGAAATTACTGAATATTCCCATGAAAAATACATGTACAAGAATCTTCATGGCAGCTTTTTTGAAAAATAGGCAAAACCAGAGAAAATCCAAATGTCCATCAGTGGACATCATTGTAAACAACTGTGGCAGACTTGTACGATGGGATATTACTCAAGGATGAAAAGAAGCAAACAATGGTATATATTTTTGAGATTCATCTCAAAACCATGTTGATACAGGAAGACATAAACAAAAGAGTGCACACTGTATGATTCCATTTATATAAAATTCAGCAGCTAGCAAAATAAATCAATCACAGTAGAAGCCAGAAGAATGTAGCATAGGACACTAATGTCTAGAAAGGATGGGGGCCAGGGATATAGCTCAGCAGAACAGCACCTGCCTGACAAGCATAAAGTCTTCAGTTTGATTCCTGATACCAAAAACATAAAACAAAACCCCCCAAACAAACAAAAACCAAGAGGCTGAAGCAGGAGGATTGCCGTAAGTTTAAGGCCAGCCTGGGCTACAAAATGAGTTCAAGGCCAGCCTAAATTGCATAGTGAGTCCTTGTCTCAAAAATAAAAAAATGGAAGAGTTTGTAGAAAACAATTAAGTCTAGTTTGGGGTGGAAGATCCTTGGATTTATAGACACTACGATGCCATAGAGCTATATAACCTCATGATTAATATATTTTGCTGTATATAAGTTATTTCTCTAAATATACCACAGAAGAGAAAAAGTACACATAACATTTTTTGCATTACAAGACAATGTGTGCTCATTTATAAAATAAAAATTGAAAGAAAATAAGTCATTCATAATCTTGCTACGTTAGCAGTTTTAATTCTTTTCCAGTCTTTTGTCCAGACACATACCACCAACCCCACCCATCTCTTTTTCTCTGTCACTTTGACATATTTAATACTTATATTTATATAACTAGACTCCTGAATCTAATAGTAATTCTTTCTGAGGATGGAGGATATTCAGAGGAAATATTTTTTTTTATTTAGGAAGTTACATTTATGATAGTCTCTCATTTAAAAAATTATCAGCCAAGTGATAAAGACAAATAGCTAGCAAGAACTTGGAATTTATTTATAAATTTTTGCAAGAGTAAAAGAAAAAGAACTGGCTTCATTGTAAATGAATGATAAATTTGGATGATTCATCGTATATTTCTCCTTTTTTTCCTGATCCCTGATTTCATATTGTGTTTGTGCACAGGATAGCTGCTGTAGAGGAATTATTCTAAACCCATGGGTATAAATATTATTTTGTATACTTTCATACATTTAAAAGTAATCGTGTGTGTGTGTGTGTGTGTGTGTGTGTTTGTGTGTGTGTTTTGCAGTGCTGGAGATCAAACATTCAGGTCCTTGTGCATGTTGGGCTTCTATAAATCTTGATTAAATATTTTTCTTATTAGGAAGCATCCATATATGTTTTAGTATTGGAAAATATTGGAGTATTGTGCAGGCTGACAATTCATCATATTCTGTTCTTAAATTTTATATTAGAGCTTATTAAAATTAGATCCCAAGATCCTTTGCAGCAAAACCCTAACACTCAGACTCGCCTTATATTGAGCCAACAAGACAGAAAAATACATCATTTTTCCTACCATGAAAGGAAAATAAGTGTGAATGTAATGGAAAAGATGTATAGTCTAAAACAAAGCAATATAATTTGCAGTGTGAGTTGCTTATTGTGTTATATAGTTATTATCTCACTTAAGCTCCCCAGGTAATATAATTGCTAATATTAAGAAATCTGTTTTGGTTTTTCACCTGAACAGAATATTTTGCCTTGAGACTTAATGTATTTCTTTCTTAACTATGTGTTTTAGACACAATGAGTGTATCTTTAACTAACCTTCAGGAACACTATGCATTTTTTAAAGTATTTCAAGAGGCAGAAAATGACAACAAACTTGGTACTCTGTGTTCTCTGTGTAGCTGGAAAAATTTTGTGGGAATCATCTTTATTAGAGGCAGCTGTCAGTAAGAGATCCTCCACCCTCTGGATAAAAACAGAAAGGTGCTACAGAGGAATGTATATAAAGATAGCACCATGAGGCATCAGATAAATAAAAGTAGGAAATATTAATGATGCTCATTAGCAGATGTCACTACTGGGGCTGAAGTAAATTCCATGCCAAAGTGCTTCATATATTATACTTCTCAAAACTGTCAACTTTTTGACTTTGATGTATGTCCACGTGAACAGTTTTAATAAGATCCTACAGCCATCTTTTTGCATATACCCTGAAGAATCCTGTGGAATTGCTGGCAGCAATATCACAAAGACATTTTTGTGTAATGACTGGTGCTTCACTTGGAAACGTGAAGGCTCAGGTCATTATTCTCCCACTTATTTGTGATGTAAATATTTGTCTAAGAAATAGTTTTAAAATATTATATGACTAAGCAGGTTTTATAGTTTAAAGCAATCTTCCATAGGCTATTGCCTGTATAACTAATAGAATTACATATGCATAAAACTGCTTTTACTGTAGAAGCCAAAATGCAGAATAATAGCTTGTCAAAGTGTCATTTGCAAGTGAGATCATAGATTTTATAGTCCAAATTAGGTTGTGTTTTTTCCTTTTTGTCAGGTCATATTCTAATAACCATATTGTGCACTAAACCCTGTGATTATCCCAACACTTGACAGATGGTAGGCTGTTAATTTGTATGTAAAAGACAGTGATTGCCAGTGCCCTCATGGTATTCAACAAAATATGAAATGTCAAAATTTACTCTTGGTTACATTTTGCTTGACTTCATTTTAGCTAGGTAGTGCTTAGCAGAAAAGTTTTAGTAGTTTAGCATATGTTTCATTTTACTATTCTGAATAATTTTACTAACCACTAGACATAGAAAGGACTGAGGAACAAGTAATTTTTCTTGTTTACATTCTGTTCTCTGCTTTCTTATGGACAGTGAGTCATCAGCCTAGGGACTGTGGTCTGTGAAAATGCTTGTTAGGTAATAGTTCCTTACTAGATCTGAACGCTAAATAACTAAAAGGACTAGATGAGAGCTAGGCGCAGACAGGATTTCTTAGTGCTAATGCACAATAGTAGCATAGTCTGATGTTTAGGGAGGTAGAAAATAATTTAAAAGTTTACTTAAAGCATATTGGCAAATTCACTAAAAACTATTAGAATAAAGCAGTTCAGCAATGTGATGCGATATAAGATCAATATACAAAAAAAAATCAATTTTATTTCTGTATACCAGCAATGAACAATCTGAAAATGAGATTAAGGAAACAATGTCGTTTGTAAGAGGAACAAAAGAATAAAATTCCTAGGAATAAAATTAACAAAAGAAGTGCAAAATATGTACACTTAAAAACAAACAAACCATCCAAAGATAGTAAAGAATAGATAAACTGGGCACAGTGGTTCACACTTGCAACCCCTGAACTCTGGAGGCTGAGGCAGGAGGGTCATGAGTTCAGGGTCAGCCTGGGCTACATAAAGAGACCTATTACAAAACAAAACAAAACAAAACAACAAACAAAAAATAGAATAAATAAATGGAAAAACATCCCATATTTATGGCTTGAAAAGCTCTGGAAATATAGTTGACACTGGCACATTCTTTCAAATGATTTACACAGTGATTGATACAAATGATTGCTAGACAGTCCTTTTCAAAATCCCAGTTACATTTCTGTCCCTAGAAGCTAATACTAAAATGCATATGAAATACTCAGAATAGGGAAACAATCTTTAAAAAGAACAGAGTTAGAGGACTTATACTTCCTGATTTAAAAACTTACCATGAAGCTGCATTATCAAGACTGGTGGTACCTACAAAAGAATAGATCAGTAAAATGGAATTGAAAATCCAAAAACAAATCCTTGCTTTTATGGTAATTTGATTTTTTATAAGACTGTCAACATAATTTAATAATGGAAATGTTAGTCTTTTAAATAGATGTTGCTGGGACAACTAGATATCCACATGCAAAAGAATGAATTTGGATCTCTCTACACACCATATATAAATTAGCTGAAAATGAATTATGGGCCTAAGGAATTACTCTTTGGGACGTTGGGCTAGGTCTCTAAGATATAGCAACAAAAGCATAGGTTACAGTTTTCTGATTCATAAAAAGATAATTTTGGGTTTATCAAAATTTAAAGCTTTTGTATGTCCAAAGAAAATATAAAGAATATGAAAGATAAGCCAGGTGTGGCATATGCCTATAATCCCAGCACTTGGAGGTTGAGACAGGAGGATTGCCATGAGTTTGAGACCAGCCTGTGCTACATAGTAAGTTCATGGCCTGCCTGAACTACATAGTGAGACCTTGTCTCAAAAAATGTAAATAAACAAACAAATAAATACACACACACACACACACACACACACACACACACACACACACATACAAAAGAATATGAATGATGACCCAAAGATGGGAGAAAAATCTTACATTTTATGAGGGACTTAGATTCAGAATATAAAACAGTCTCTTGCAACTCAATAGTAAAAGGACAAAACCTAATTCAGAAAGAAGCAAAAGATTTGAATAGGTATTTTTCTGAAAAAGATAAGCAAATAGCTAATAAGCACAAGATGCTCAACATTTCATTAGGGAAATCAAATCAAATAACACTGAAATAACAATGAGACACTATTTTATACACAGAATGACTAAAATAAAAAAGACAGTAAGTTTTCATGTGAAAAAAGAGAAATTGGAAATCTCAAGTGGTGTGCTAGAAAATGTGGTATGTGGTATGTGGTAGAAAATTCAAAGCTTTTTTCTAATTATTATAGTGAAACACATTTCCTTTAATCCTCCCTGAAAATAATCCTCCCTCCTTCGAACATACCTACTCCCATCACTCTAGAAAGTTTCTACATCAATTCTGGAAGTTCCCTTTTGTCTTTGCGTGGCTGCCTAAATGTTCTGAGTGAATTTAAAATGTTTACCTTTCCTGGTCATTTTGGCTTTGAGGATGAGCCAAAAGTTGCGCGGTGCCAGATCTGGTGAATAGCATAGATGAAGACACACTAAAATTGCTTCTACAAGGCTCCCTTCCTGTTGCAGCACACACAGCAGCCACATTTGCCATGTTTTTGATTGACCTCTTAGTCGTGCTTCCAGAAATGCTTCAGAAAGTGGCAAGAGTGATGTTAGAAGTATGTTTGAAGTGAGGGAGAGTATTTGAGGGGGATTAATAGCAATGTGTGTTTTACTGTAATATTTTTAGAATTTAAATATTCACTGTGTATTTCCATCAGTCTTGTGCACTTTGGTGGAGTTGTAAAATGGCATAACCAATTTGAAATATAGTTTGGCAGTTACTAAAGATGTTATGTATAGTTAACCACGTGACCTAGCAGTTCTCTTTCCTACACTCAAGAGTTAAAAATATCTTTTTTTTTTTTTTTGGCGGTACTGGGGATCGAACTCAGGACCCTGCGCTTGCTAGGCAGGCGCTTATTCCACTGAGCTATATGCCCAGCCCTAAGAGTTAAAAATATAAATCTACACACAAACTTATACATGAATGTTCTTAGCAGAATTAATCATAACAAAAAATGGAAACAATCTGAATTTCTCTCTATGCTGAATGAGTGAACAAATGGAGTAGGCTTACAGTGAAATATTCAGAGCAAAAATAAATAAAGTACTGAGAGAACATGAATGCACTTTGAAAACTTCATGCTAAGTAAGAGGAGCCGGTCACAAAAGCCTATATGCTGCCTGATTTCATTTAAATGACATGTCACAAACAGGCATATCCATACACAGAATATTAGGTTAGTAGAGCTGTAGGAGTTCGGGGAAAAGGAGGGGTGACAACTAATAGATATGGGATTTCTTTAAGGAATAATGAAAATGTTACAAAATTGATTATGATGTTGGCCATAGCCCTTTACTTTATTTTTTTTATTTTTTTTTAATTTTATTTTAAAGACAAAAGAATGGAGACATATGAACCAGAAAAGCCATAAACAATACAGAAAATACAAAGTTATACAGAATATAGTAGGGAATTAGAACTGGATGTTGTATTACATAGTTATCTTCACATTAGTTAACACAAAAACATTAAAGGAAATACCAAATTATAGATAAGATA
>PVLD010005062.1:102585-117009 GCA_004027595.1 Dinomys branickii | reverse complement strand
TTGCATGAATTTGAGATCTTTCCCTTCTTTTTTTGATAAGGTTGGCTAGGGGTTTATCAATTTTATTTACTCTTTCGAAGAACCAACTTTTTGATTCACTAATTTTTTGTAGAGTTTTCTTCATCTCTATTGCGTTAATTTCTTCCCTGAATTTTATAATCTCCTCCCTTCTTTGGGCTCTTGGTTTGGCTTGTTGCTCGTTTTCTAAGAGTTTGAGGTGTATCAATAGGTTATTTATTTGCTCTCTTTCTATTTTCTTTGTATATGATTTCATTGCTATAAATTTCCCTCTGAGGACTGCTTTCATTGCATCCCACAGATTCCTATAGGTTGTACTTGTGTTTTCATTTATTTGTAGGTAATTTTTAATTTCTTCTTTAACTTCTTGTGTGACCCATTGGTTATTCAGTAGGTTGTTGTCTAATTCCCACGTGTTTATGTGGTTTTTGGAGTTCTCTTTGTCATTAATTTCCAATTTTATTGCATTGTGGTCCGATATCATGCATGGGATAACTTGAATTATTTTGCATTTAGGTAGGTATGCTCTATGGGCTAAAATGTGGTCAATTTTGGAGAAAGACCCATGTGCAGCTGAGAAAAATGTGTATTCTGATGCTGTGGGGTGGAACACTCTGTAAACATCTACTAAGTCCATCTGTTCACACTTTTGGTTCAGGTCTCTAATTTCTTTGCTGAGTTTCTGTCCGGTTGACCTGTCTCTTTGCGTCAGAGGGGTATTTAGGTCCCCTATTTTTATAAGTATCTAGTTTCTTTTTTTTTTTTTTTTTTTTTTGCGGTACTGGGGATCGAACTCAGGACCCTGCGCTTGCTAGGCAAGCGCTTATTCCACTGAGCTATATCCCCAGCCCCGAGAAATGATATATTCTCTTCCTTTAGTTCCAAAGAGTTACCTACTCATTTGACTCTAAGTTGAAAAATTGATTTTTGCATTACTTAGCACCACGGGATACTCTCTTGATAGTGATATGTCTTAGATGGATTCTCAGTTTAGTCTTCTATGTCCACTACTCTATAAGCTACATCAGTTCCTAGGAGCAAGTGAAGGCAGTAATAGAACCACCAGTCAGGTGGTAAATTAAAGACTCTAGGTGTCTATGTGGGCATTTTCCTCTCCTCATTCCTAATTTTAGTTTCGCTTAATCCTGTCTTCCTTCCTATTTTTCTGCAAATCCTTTGCTGGGTTGCTCTCTGTCATACAAACTAAAACATCACAGTGAACTATTGTTGATTATTCATTTGAGTGTCTGATATGTGCTTTTCAGGGCAAGTGCAAGCTCCTTGGCTCTGTCTACAAGAACATTATGATGGAAGCTGCAATCAAATGTACCCAATTTCTGCCTTCTTTCTCCACATAGATCTCTAAGTCTGGGTTCTCTAATTTTAGCAATCATCAGTTAACGTTCAAGTAACTAAAGCTCTAGAATTCACGTAGCTTTGATCTTTCTCGTGTCATTGTGTATTTGGTACACAAACTAATTTTCATAATATTTTTCATATCAAATGTTTCCTCTCCCAATTTGCTGTTACTAGCTACTACTTCCAAGTTCTTTTTAGTGTTACCTTGAATCGTTTCACTTCCGTGTATGCTGTTGCTTTGGTTCAGTGAATGTATCTATTTTATAACATCTTGCATTTTTTTACAATATAGAATTTTCCAAAACATTGTAGTATCTTTCTTAATGAAGAATACCATTGTTTTTTGTTTTGTTTTGTTTTAACCAGGAATCAAACTCAGGACCATGTGCTTTCCAGGTAGGTGCTTATAACAACAAATAGGTCATCATTTTCTCTAGCAAAAGCTCATGTACATTTTCTGTGAATTGACAGATAGCTACAACTTTAATTTAACACCTGTATAATCTATTTTATTGCAGCCCCAACAGCCATTATAGTGCAGAAGCAACTAGAGGTAATAATTCAAGTCCAATGACATATATTATATGTCAATAAAATAATATTTATAAAAATCAGTAAGTTAGATTAGACATAAGGGCCCTGGTATAATGATCAGTGATATAGAATTATTTTATAATTGTGAATCCTTTCATAACCAATAAATTCAAGAATACAAGTTTATCATTGTTGGGAACACTGGCCCACAGGTCACATCTGACTTTTCAGTCTGTGTTTCAGTAGAAATTTTTAATTTCCTATAAGCAAGACTTCTACATGCTTTTGTTTTAAAAATCCAGCCTCCTTGATTTTCCTCCCTGTGACTCCTTTCTTAGGTCTGGCTCACTGATAATTCCTTCTTTCTTGTCTTTGTGTATATATTTAATTTTCTTTTTTGTTAAAAATTTTCTTTGAGTATTTTTTATATCAAGCCTGTCTGATTTTCCTTACCACAAGTAGATCCATTGCTTTTAAAATCCCACATACCTTATCCTTATTTATCTTTGAATACGTTGTGATATGGTCATCCATTAACATTTTTCATCTTCTCAATATACAGCAAGATCTGAAGGAAGGGCTGGTTGGGTAGATAATACACTTCCACATGCTTGGTGTTTTGAGAAGAATAAGGACTTCCCAATTATGCATTTCATGATTCAACATAAAATATATTTTCTAAGAGAAATGATGTCAGCAGTGTGCTCTTCTTTCAAAAATATCAGATTATAAAATTAATAGCCCATGCTTATAAGGTTTCTGTGTTTTAAAATTTTACTTAATTAGCAAATATGTATGAGTTACTGTCAGACACAAGATTTAAGAGATATGAACAGATTAATGAAGTTTTTACCTATATAGATGACACTATTGTAACAAGGAGTTGGTGGGCAAAAGAAATCATGCACAGCCTATGAATAATTATAAACCTATACATAACCTATGCTTTGCTAAGAAACAATTAATGCTATACCATCCAAAGTGAGTAGGTGATCTATACACATTTACACTGAGAGATCCTAAAAGGGAAGATCCCTGAAAGAATACCTATAAAAGAAAGAGGAATAATATTCTAAATTTTGGAGCAAAGTATTCTAAGGAAGAAAAAACATGAGAATAAATGCAAGAATTGCAAGACATTTGGACTGTAGAAAGCCCATGAGTTTGGTAGTAATTTTTAGTGTCTGAGGGAAAAACATGTTTCATCTATTTACCTGTTTATCCAGGACAGATAAAAGTATATTTATCCCTTTAACAGTATATCTATACTGATAAACACATACTGATAAAAGAAAATTGTGACACACACTGTGATTTCCGTATGAGACAGAATGTACAAAGTAGAGAACACGACCATAAGTATTGTACAGCGGCCTAATAAAACAGCAAGGTGAATTAATAGACAAGATGGTGTGTTAGGTGAACTTTAGGAAGAATTTTAGGGGAAAGGATTTATTTAGCAGCCAAAGGCTTAAGTTGTGTAGAGAAATGTAATACGTGTTTGGAAAAAGAAAGCAATAATTTTACAGGAAAGATAATTTTCTTAAGTAATACATTAATTCTGAAAGGGCAGCGAGACTGTAAGTGCCCTATACTAGTACTGGATCAGGTCCTTTGGTATTAGACAACTTGGGCATAGCTCCTCAAATTGTTAATAAAACCAAACTTAGGATCTAAAGGAGTTGAGAGCCTGTGTGTGTGTGTGTGTGTGTGTGTGTGTTTCCTTTTCTACATCTTTAATATTGACAATGATGCAGGGAGAACCTAAAAGCTATCAGAGTTCCCTGCTGGTGTTCAACACACATCAAATAATAATGAGAAAAAGCTTGAAGGTGACATCCTCCTAAATCAGTTTACAGGGACAAGTTTGTTCTTGCAATAACGCACCATGAAACTTTAATAATTTAATAACTTTGCAAAAGAAAGAATTTGCTTGTCTCTGGAGTTCTATCGTTCTCTTTCACTGACATCTCCTGTGGGATTTTCAGAGTCTATGCTTACTTTCAGTGTAAAATACGCTCTGAGATGATTCTACAGAGAGTAGCTTTGCTGTTTGCTGGGATTATCTATGGTGGGATGATTCTCAGGCGAGGGTGAAGCGCAGAGACCACAACGACCTTTCCTTTCTGGGGAATGTCTACATTTCTTCCTGTTTTCGAATTCAGCATAAAAAAAAAAACCAAAGGCAGTCAGGAACTACTGTGATGAGTAATTGGAACAAAGCGGAGGGGATTATTAACAAAGCTTTCTACAGAAAGCAGACTGTCTCCACTCTACATAATGTCAACAGTCTAGAAATTATGACACCCGAGTTCGATGGTAGTGAAGAGCATGTTTTTGTAGCAGTGGGAGGCTACACATACAGGAAGTGGTAGAACAAAACAAACGTTTCTGTGCATTTCCTTTTAGGGGAAACAGTCACCATTGCAGCTTTGGTTTAAAGATTTAGCTCTTATAAAACCATTAAAGTTCAAATGCATGTATTTCCCTTGAAGGTTAACTAATGTCTTATGATGACTTGCTAATATGAGATTCTCTTTAACATAATGTGTGTGTGTGTGTGTGTGTGTGTGTGTGTGTGTGTGTGTGTATGAGAGAGAGAGAGAGAGAGAGAGAGAGGAAGAGAATGTCAGATTAAAAATAAATACACATTCACAATATTTTTCAGTACTAGGAAACGAAGCACCAATATCCCCAGTCTTTTTGAATTTGGTATTTTGAGATAAGGTCTCATTAAGTCACTAAAGTACTCATGTACCAAGGTTGAGCTCAAACTTGACTTCCTTCTGCTTCAGCCTCCCAGAGAGCTAGGTCTACAGATGTAAACCACCAAAACTGGCCTACAGTTATGATTTGTGTCTGCATGTTCCCCAAAGTCTCATGCAGTCATGGGGCGGGCTTCTGGAGTTTATGATTGATTCAGGGTTGTGAATGCTACACCTGCCCCAGGGCAGGTAGTTTGCATATAATGTAAGGGAGAGAAAGAGGGTCGCTCTTCCCCGCTTCCCCCTTTTCGCTCTTCTTGCTTTTGCTGTCTTGCACCACCATGGACGGTTGACCTGTGCCTTGTGCCACCCTGCCTTGGAGCCAGCCAAGTATGGACTGAAACTTTCACAACCTGTGAACTAAATAAACCTTTCCTTCCTTCATTTCTGGCATCAGTTATTTTGTCTCAACAATGAGAGAAAAGTAATCAAGACACCTGTACATATGCTTGATTATAATTCAGTGTCCCATGTTGACATAAAGGCGGGAAATAGAGAAAAATTTACTCTGCTGAATTTATAGCTGTCCTGCCTGAGCCTCATTAAGACAAGGAGTATAGATGTGCACCAACATGCCTGGCTTAGATTTTTTCATTATACATTTAGTAATTATTTTGAAATGCTAGACACTATGATATATGGCAAAATGGCAACATGTCTGAAGAACTTCTTTCTGGAGTGACAGACCTCTTAGTTGAATAAAATTGAAATTTTCACTAGAAACATTATGTCCAGTAAAATCTCTTAAGAAAGTGCCGTAAAAAGTTCCATAAAATTAAAAACAAAGAAACCTAGACCTACAACATTTTATCAGTTTTTTAATATTTATGGTTTTTGCATAATCTATCTGAATATTTTTGTCTGATGGAAAGGAACACATATTTTCCCCATGTTTTCTCCTTTATTTTATAAGATCTTATCCAACCATATCAACACCTTGTATTGAAAATAATATCTTTTTTCCACTAAATTATTTTGACATATTTTGAAAACCACAATTGACCAAACATGCAGAGACCCTAAAATTTCAAAATAATTCTATAAGTTGCAATGCCTCTTGTTTTCCACTTAGCCGCACAAGTTTCTGTATACGCGCCTGCCTCTGTCCTGGACAGAGCTTTTCCGACTTGGGAAATATGATAAAGCATTTTGTAGCTGAGATGTGTAAAGAAATTTATGCTTGAGAGGCAGACATGAAAAAGAATGTTTTTTGGGCTGGGGATATAGCTCAGTGGAATAAGCGCCTGCCTAGCAAGTGCAGGGTCCTGAGTTCAATCCCTGGTACCGCAAAAAAAAAAAAAAAAAAAAAAAATGTTTTTAGTTTCAGGAGGGAGAAAATGGGTGCAGAGTAAGTAACTGCACTTTTAAAAATGTGATTGAATCTGTTACCATTATATCTTTAATTTGTAAGGTTAAAGGACTTTGAAGTACGATCGCTCACCAAGTGAATTCTCACTTGTTCGTCTCCGTGGGGTGCTGTCCTTGGTTGGTGGCCATCAGCTCTAACTTGCAAAGCCAAGAAGCAGATACTGGACAGAGCTGAAGTCATGGGCACCTTGGTTATATATACAAGAATGGTGTATATTTCTTTGTCTGTTTGACGCTATAAATTATCCAGTTTAACCTCAGAACTCAGGCTGGGAAATTAAGGAACTATTTTATATTTTTATGTCAGCTTTGACTTCTCAGGTGAGAGGCTTAAATCTTTTAGACAAGAGCTTACACACCGAAATGCAAATTGGGTTTCAGTCTCTTTCTTGTCTCCCTTAAAAATTTAAAAATAAGTCCATTGAAAGTTGCATAGGCATATCAACTTCCTATTTCAATGCAAATGAAAGTAAGCCCTATTATGTCCAGAGGCATTACCTTAGTATCAATTTTTTATTAATGTATTATTACAGAGAAATTCTCACAGAAGAGTTCTGTAATTTTAAGTTAACTCAATTGTAGTTTGATTCAGGAGTATTTAAGCCCTAAGGAGTATTAGTTAAGCTCTAAAGATTCTGTTCAAACATAGATCATCTAGCATTTTACTCTGTATGCTTTGGTGGGATAGTTTTGAGGAGACTGAGGTCAACTACCTTAGCAAAAAAATTGCAATGCAAAAACCTTAATGACAGCTATAAGCTTCAAGGCCACTTTCAAAATCCTCAATAGGATCATATCTAGACTTTGTTGCCTGGTGTTCTTTATGGTAAATTTAGATCATCTGAGGATTTACTTCTGTTTAGAGAATTCTAGGAAAATCTGTACTTCTGAGCATGTTCATCATCTCATGAAGTCATTTTATGCTCTGATGCAGAACTGTTTATCTATTTTACATACCATAAATAAAAGCAATGTGCTTACATGCTATTCCAGTCCACCTGTTTCCTTAATTCAATATCATAACTTGTCTAGAGTATTTTTCTTTCATTCTCTCCATGTTACTAAACCTTTGAAAGACCAAATTTGGAAAACTGAACTCAAAGGGCAACTGGCTTAGCAAATACTATTCTATTAAATTTGAACAGTCTAAGGCTGTGTATCTAGCTCAGTGGCACAAGTACCTTCTTGGCAAGCATAAGGTTCTGAGTTTGATTTCCAGTACCAAAGGGGAAAAAAAGACAAAAAAAAAAAAAATCCAGCCTATTTTCCCAGTACTCTTTATTTTATTTATTCTTGGCACACTCACGCTATTTTATGCAGATTCCTGACACCATAAGCCATAACTCATTCAGCTGTGACTCAATACTTACAGGAGCGCAGGTCACAATACCTTTCTCAGAGACTAGATTATATTAAGTACCCTTGAAATTTGGGGAGAAAAATGGGGTAAAAAGACCATTTGATTGTTATCTCATTGGAAAAATCCAAACAGGAAATATTTTAGATTCTCCAGCAAACCGATAGCATAAATCTTTCAAATTCAGACGGCATTTATGAAATGACAGTGTCATGTTAATAACTCAATATAACGTTGAGCTAAATGAAGTGTATGAATTAATCAGTATCTGATAGGAATAACATCTGGAATGACTTTCATGAGTGTTTCAATTCTAATGTTCAAGTTCAGCACTCCAGAGCGTTATGACAATAAAAATTGCTCTTGTAAACACTTTGCTGAGTTGTGGTTGTTAACATAATATTTGCAACCAAGTGTTCCTGTAACTAAAACTATGCTTCTTTTGTAACTTGAATGCTAAAGTCAAATGCATCTTACAGATACATTCTAGAGAGCATTTTTGTGTTATTGTTTTAAAAAGTTAGAGAATTCAAAGTTGTAGCCCTGCTACGCTTATAGACAAATTCTCACAATCATTCATCTAATTGCAGAGAGATATTGGTGGTGTGAGTACCAATTATTCTCAAGTGGACTATGTGCAGTGGGATTAGATAATTGGGATGGAGAGTTTAATTTTTATTTTTTGTGTCATTATTTGCAGCAATCAGTTTCTGAGCACTTGGATAAAAATATACATTGAGGTCTAAAGGTTTTATACTAATATTCTTGAAATCAGTTGCAGAGGATTGAATATTTAACACTCTGAGCAAAGAAAGAAAATGAGAGTAATGGTGATCTTTAGCATATTATTCTTTAAAATACTGGAAAACTGTTATTGCTGTAATCATATGAAAAACACATGGAAGTTTTAGTGTTTAAGGACATTCACAAGTGATAATACATCTGTCATGGAAACTTATAGTGTAGATTATAGGAAAAAACCTCTATCTTCTTTTGAGAGAGTAAGCCTTATTTTCATGATCACTGATAATTAATTTTAAACAATTAATGAAAGATGGTAATCATGGATGTTTACAGTCGCAAATCTCTAACATTCAGTGAAAGATGTTATTTCTGTGAAGACTAGGGAAAGCATAGCAGAGGTTACTAGTGCAATAAGTATTAAGCACATAACATAGTTTTTGTAATAAGGAAATGAAAGAAGTCATGTTGGACCCTGAACGCCATTTACATCTCCTGGGACATGAAAGAACTGAAGCGCAGTACACATACACATACACACACACACACATACACACACACACACACACACACACACACACACAAACACACACGGATGTTGAAGACAATTGATTTGTTTTTTTCCCTTTTTTCCCCCAGTATTGAGGATGTAACTACAGGTCTCATGCATGCTAGGAAAGAGCCCCACAACCAACTTATACCTGCATCCCAGGTTTATTTTTCTATCTTTTCTATGTCCCCTATATCTAGGCTTCTTGACAATTATTGTGTAACATGTAATACAAATTCAAAAATTTAAAAATATATTCATACACCAGTAGAATGATAATATTATTGTTTATCGGGGGATTGAGTAGTTCTTCACAATCTGTAAACTTCATCTTTTCTTTGATTGAACTGTTATAAAAACTCAACCAGACAATTCACACGAAAATGTTAATACTTCCTCACTAAAATGGTTCTCATTTATAATAATGGTCTTGCATAAAGTTATTTGTGCAGTATGTTGTTTTTTGTCTGTTTGGAGATTCCTCAGCAAACTAGGTCTGGAGGTCCCATTCAACCCAGCTATTCCCCTTCTGGGTATTTTCCCAGAAGATCCGAAAACATCATATCACAGCAAAATGTGTGCACCCATGTTTATAGTGGCACAATTTGTAATCCCCAAATCATGGAAGCAACCCAAATGTCCACCCACTGAGGACTGGATAAAAAAAAACTGTGGCATTTTTATATAATGGAATACTACTCAGCTATAAAGACAGTCTTGAAGCTTTTGTAGATAAATGGTCACAACTAGAGACCATACTCAGAAATAAATTAGATGTACATGTATAAGCAAAGTATTGTATCACTGGTGTAGGAACCTGAAAGTATGAATATAAATTTGGAGGTATGATAAACAGTGTGAAATGAAAGGAAACTGCTCGAAAGTAGTTAGCAGCTGGGATGGGAGGAGGGAGAAGAGGAAGAAGGGGATAAT
Organism: Dinomys branickii; assembly: GCA_004027595.1. NCBI lineage: Eukaryota > Metazoa > Chordata > Mammalia > Rodentia > Dinomyidae > Dinomys > Dinomys branickii. Next base: position 107,384 of record PVLD010005062.1, on the reverse strand, counting down.
TATGTGTGTATGTGTGTATGTGTGTATGTATATGCACGATGGCTAACACAGTTGTATTACTGACTTCTGTTGCTTTATTGTAAGAAACAGTTAAGGATTAGTTGTTTGATCAATCTTGCATGTCTATATTTGTTTTCCTGAGCATACACTTCGAAGTTATCAATATGTAATACAACAACCATTATTAATTCCCTGTTATCTTGTCTGTAATCCAGTTTTGACTGTGCTATGCTTGTGCTACTTTGTAAGTGGATGTCTGTTTGCTAATATGTTTGCGTTCTTTTACTTTAAAAATAAAAAAAAATATTTTGTTTTCTGTAAACGAGTGCATTTACATAGCATGTTCCCCAATAAAATTTGTAACAATGTAAAATTACTAAGAGATTATGAGTTAAAAATGTATAATTATGTAAATGAAGTAAGTCAGACACAAAATATTAAATATCACGTGGTTTCTTTAAAATAGGAAACCCATAATATAAATCATGTAAAGAGCATAACGAAAGAGAGACAGTAGGAAACAGGGAGACAGGTTCTGTGCAGCTAGGAAGGGGATGGAGGAAAGGACGGAGAGGAGGGGACTGGGTAGGGACAATGGTCACATGGTGTTTACGTCCCAATTCCCCAAGGGAAAAACAACTCTCCTGTTTTGCAAACATATACCAAAGACAAATTCAAACTTCATACGCAGAGAAGAAGGCATACGCAAAATTAAGAATTAGGAAAAGAGTATTACATGCATATTAAGGAAACTGTTATATACATAGTAATTACACCGTAATTAGAATAAAAATATGAGAAATTAGAAAAAAGTTGGTGTAACATACTATTATTTTAAGTCAAGTTTTGACTTGAAAAAATTAAGGAATCATTGGAGGTTTCTTCAAATGTATTTTTAACTGTTGCATAAAAGCAAAAAGTATTAGGTCGTTAGATATGCATTGTGTAATGTTTAAATCAGGTTAAGCATAATTATCTTCTAACACATCATTTCTTTGTTATTTCTGTATTGTTATTATAACATTCAAAATTTTCGTGGCTACTGAAGTGTACATCATGTTATTGTCATCTGTGATGAAAATAATACTGTCTGTTAGCATACCGGAACTTCCTGTTCCTTTGTACCTGTTCTGAGCAAGATTGATCAGTGTTCCCTACCACATTTCACAGGCTTTGGTACGTGTCATTCTATTTTCCTTTGCTTTTCAGAGTTTAGTTTTTTACTAGTGCATGTTTGGAGCACATAATGATTACATTCGTTATGCAGAGTCTGTAAATATGTATAACACAATCCAATTCTTTTTCTTCCATTCCCTCCATCTCATGTCTCCTGCAAATAATGGTAATTTCACTTTCTTCTCTCATATATCTATCATTTGTTATTTCTTTCTCTTGCCTGATTTTCTGGCTATTGTTTAGAGACGATGTTTAATAGAAGTGGTGATGCTGGGCATCCTTCTCTTGCCAGAGCTTTAGTGTGAAAACTCATTTTTTCCCCATTTAATATTATGTGGTCAGTATATTTGTTAAAAATGTTCTTTTTTCAAATTGAAAGTAGATATTTCTACTCCAAATTTCTTTAGTTTTTTTTTTTTTATCATGAATGGATGTTGAATTTTTTGATTGCCTTTTTTTTTATATCTATAGAGATGTTTTTGTGATTTTGTACTTGCTTCCAGTTTTGTGATGTATTACATTTATTGGTTGCCATATGCTGAACTATCCTTGCAGCCCTGGGATGAAGTCAACTTGGTCATAATATATGATCTTTTTGATGATTTGTTACATTCTATTTGCCAGTATCTTTTTGAGGACTTTTGTATTTATGTCTATTAAAAGTAGTAGCATGTAGTTTTAGGTTTTGGTTGGATCCTTGTCTGGTTTGAAAATTAGGCTAATACTACCTTCCAGGAATGACTTTTGTAATCTTTCTTCCTTTTTAATGTCAATAAAGAGGGCTGGGAATATAGGTCAGTGGCACAAACACCTACGTGGCAAGCACAAGGTCCTGAGTTTGATCCCCAATATTGCAAAAAAATTTAAAAAATCAATTTCAATAAAGAATTTGAGGAGCATTATTATTAGATCATCCCTGGGGATTCTTATAGAATTCAGAAGTAAGTTCATCAGAATATGAGATTTTGTTCATTGGTAATGTTTTTATTACTAATTTGTTTGCCTATTATTGTATTTCTCAAGGTTTTTATATTTTCTCATTTAGTTTTGGTAATTCATATGAATCTAGGGATATATTCATTTTTTTCTGAATTCTCCAATTTATTGGTGTACAGGTTTTCAAAATAACTTCCAAAATTTTTCTCAGCAGTGTCTGTCATATTTAGGTCAAGAGATTATATAATTTAGACTAGTTCTTTAACATCTAAGTTCATAAATTTTTTAAACATATATATAAGCTGCAATGCATTTGAAGTGAACTTTTTGTAACTTTCTGTGTAGTCTTACTGTGAGCAATCTTTTATTTTATCCTGATTACAAACTAACAACTCACCTGCCACAGCATCATAAATCTCTACATGGGAAAAGTTACTCTTAGATCAAGGAACACAGACTTTTTTACTTCTAGGGAGTTAAGAAGCCTGAGTTTCATGTTAATTTTAACTTCCTTTGGCCACCGTGACTCATGGCAGTGATACTGTGAAACCAAGGGGGATGTTATACCTACAGAACAGTTTTGTTACAGCTGAGGAATACTGAGTTTAGGCTGTCATAACTTTCAAAGATTCTGCTAGAAAACTTGACTAGTATTAACTTGGAATAAAATACTGTCTTTGTTATACTAGCCAGGAAACAAGCTTTCTTCCTGACCAAAATAAAAACAGCATCACTATCCTCCTATGCTTCTATTATCCAAATGTCCTTCAAAAAAACCAGCCCAGAACAAAAGCTCATTTAAGACACTGAAAACTGTGTGGGACCTATTCAGGGATATATTTAAACAGTGCACTCTTTTTTATTATTTGCTACTTTATATTGCCAAGGAAGTATAAACATTTGGAATGAAATTTGGGGAATCGTAATCAATAATTTGTAGGCAGGTAGAACTTATGTTGGAGTGTTTTGCTGGTTTTTACCTGATATATACTGTAAATTGGAATAATAGTAAAGTACAGCTCATGGGAATAGAAAGAGAAAAGGGAAAAGTTGTCAAATTGGTTTCTAGTATGTTATGATTTTACAAACATATATTCAGAAATAGTAATCAGTTATAAACTGCTTTCTGTAAAAAATAAGTAAGAAAATTCAGGTTTAACTTAAAGTAACTGTTTGGGAGATATCTATATCTACATAATGGCTTGACTTGGAGATTTGTTTATTTATTTGAAAGAAATCTCATTATTCCATTTGAAATACACAAACATTGTGCAGTGGGAGCTTCAGAATACATGACCATATTATTTCGCAAAATAAACACATTTCTCTTCATTGATGGGACTTTATCTGCATGTGTAGCTTTGTGTTTAGATAGAAATCTTTCAATATCACCTGGATAAAGATCTCTGGATAATGAAGATACACATTATCATTCCTAGATCTGTATGCAACACATGGTGGATAGTAAATTTGTAAGAGGGAAAAAATGAATTAGGAGAATGATTAAAAAACATAGTAGATTAGGATACAAGCATTTAAATCAGACTTTGATATGATTTTTATGCTGTAATCTGCTTTATTAGTCAGAATCTCTTATAATACTTCTCCCAGATAAAGTTATCTGCTCACGAGTAAATGTAAACTGGGAGTATTTGCTGTGGGTGTTCCTCACTACGCTACTTTCTTTGTGGTTAGAAGGGATAAGTGGAAATGCAATTTTTGTTCTTCTTTTGTCTTATGGGATTCATGTATCTTGAATGACAAGTTACTATTAACTCAAGAACTCGCCTGAATATATCTAAGCCTAAGCATGAGGCTAAACCTTAAAAAATACTTTTAGGAAATTAGATATAGTGATGAGATTTCTAAATGGAAGTTCGTTCTACTGCCCCTTTCTCTCACCCTAGGAAATTCTGACTCCTTGATACAAGATCTTGGTTGTTAGTGACTATAATTGGCTGAGTTTGAAATGGATTAGGAAAAATTTTCATACGTAAAAAAAAGCCTAGCCTGTATAACTTTCAATAAGAAATGTACAGTATAAGGCTGGGGATACAGCTCAGTGGCTCAGTGACTGCCTGGGAAGTATGAGGTCATGAGTTCGATTCCCTGTACAAAATAAATAAACAAATAAATAAATAATAAATAGAGTTGAATATATAAACTAAGCCAAACTTTAAACAGATCCGTAATTATATCTATTGTGACAGCGAACTAGGCTATGCTATAGTAGCAAGCTGGCATTGTTATGACTTAGTATATCATAATTTTTATTTAAAAAATGCTGCCAATGTTGATTGTAAATTTTTAAAGACAGAGACATATATAGAGTCCACCTTTTTATGCTATCACCTCTACACAAAAAATGCTTCAGTATTTGTCATGGTAGGGAAGGGGTATAAAGAAACACACACTGGATCGTAAATGCCTCTTAGAAATGTTAAAAATTATTACTGCTGGGTCTGGGGATATTGCTCGGCGGCACAAGCAACTGTCTGACTAAATTTGCATGTCTGTATATGGGTCCATACATCTACAATTCGAAGATATCAATGGATAAAACAACAACTACTGTTGAGACCATATCACCTTGTCTATAGATTAGTTGTGATTGTACTATTTTCTATGATAATTGGTGTCTGTTTGTCAATATGTTTTTGTACTTTTATGTTTCTAAAATAAAAAAA
>PVLD010005062.1:0-102485 GCA_004027595.1 Dinomys branickii | reverse complement strand
GATCTTGAGTTTGATTGCTGGTACCAAAAAGAACATTAAAATTATTATTGCTAATATTTCACTGGGCAAATAAATTACATTACCCAGGAAAATAAAGTTCTCTCACGTGGTTTATTAAGAAGCACTAATGAGCAGTGTATATCTTTAGTAGTTTGTATGAAACTAAATTTCATTTTTCCTCAAATTGTCTCATGTCTAGTACATAATTTTTCTGTTATCTTTGTGTTGAAGAGCAGCACATGTAATCATCAATTTTATTACTATTCTTTCCTATATATATGCCATTTACATTTGTTTACTGATGTTTGTTTCAACCCTCTAATATTTGTGTACAACTTTAAGATTCCTAAGTGGATAATAATGCAGACCATAATAACAGTTTGCCATTTACATTTGAAGCGTGAAGTTTTTTTTTTTTTTTTTTATTACAGACTGTGGTAGCTAAGATTTACAACAATAGGGTAAATAAATGAACCACAGGTATTTATATTTTTCCCAATTTTCAAATGAGTGTCTGCATATTTTAAATTTAGTGTAACATGAGACAGGAATGTTTAATGGATTATTGTCAGATTAAGAAAATGTCTATGGTTTGTCTTGTACACCTTACATTGATGTAATTTTCATAAAATTTATGAATAGGAATATATCATATATGTTTCTCAAAACGGCAAAAGCATGAAAGCATTTTCACAGTAACACAAATGTTAATGCCGTGCTGGTGAGATTCAAATACCGTTTGCACATGTTGCAAACTCTTTTCTCAATAATTTATCTTCCAGACAGTGTCTGAGATGAGTAGGTAAGGAGTCCTTGTAAGGAAGTATAAGGAAATAGAGTATCATTCTAAAAAAGGGGGGAGCAAACTGTGATCCTGGAGGCTTGATTACACTCAGTGGGCCATTAAATACTCCAGTCTACTAAAGATAATTAGAAATGTTATCCTTTTTCTGTAGTCATGGTCAGGTCAGTCTCAAATGCTTAGAAGCATAGAGTCATATGGTCAGGCACAAAACCCAAAAGTACTACTTAAGTCTTAAGTAATACCGAACATATAATACTGTGGTTCATTATTTACGTAAAAGGCACAGAAGTCGGTTGAAACTCTGGTTATCTTATTAAATCTGTAGTGATAAAATCCTTTTTTCTCACGAAAGAGTTGTGTTTGACTTCAAGTTATAATACAACTCGACTTATTTTCCCTCAGTCCATCCCTAAAATTCTTCCCTTTCTTTGCATTTTTGGTGTTTGACCTCAATTATTAAAAGACCCCTGCCACATGCCTACTTATAAAAACAGTTGTAATATTTCACAAATAATTACTATGCCTGAAATACTTATCATGATGGTATCTGGGTGGTTCTTTCCAAATTTAAAGCAATTATTTTAGTTTGTTCAATTTATTTAAATGTATCACAATGATTTACCTATTTTATAAATCGATTCATGTCTGCCAAATTCTTTACTTTCATTCTATTCTGTCCACTTGCTTTTTATGAGAGAGAGGGTCATTAATGAAGGGATTTACTTTTTTGTGTGTTTGCTTTTCTTTCCATTCAAATTTTATGTCATGCAACAATAAACACATATACTTATTACTATTTACATTTACAATTTGAGCTGGTCTCAACTCTCTGGGAGGTAGCAGGTAGACTCAGGCTGAAAAAAACAAAACAAAAATAAATTTGTCTGAAATTTGCAGGCAGAATTTGTCTCTGAAAGGAAAAATGATGAGACTGAAATGGTACAGTACAGAACGTTTAAGGCCCTAATCCAGGCTATTTAGTTTTCCAATTGGTATATTCACAGTAGAAATGAAAACAACAGAAAACTGTTATAAAAAGGCCAGGCTTGGCTCTCAGTTACGAATTCAGAAAGCCTCATTCACTGTACTTTCGCTAAGTCAAAGGCCTCCTCTTCACTTCTTGCTCCCTCTGTCCATGGCTCTGTAACGACCAACACTGTCTGAACAGAGGATTCTAGCAGCACATCTACAATCTGCCCGGGAGCAAGCCAGATTTCTCCAGCCCGATCTGCCTGACAACCCAGGCTCTCAGAACACATTGAATGCAAAGTGGGCACTGCCTGAAAGTGAATTTAAGAAAATAAAAAATATGTGGAGATAGAGACTGCCTTAAAATAAAACGTGCTGGTGAAATAGTAACTAAGGCAACAGCGGACATGGGAGAAGCTCTTAGTACGATCCGCAGATGGCCGTCCTAAACGCATATTCCAATTTTCTGCAGCTGATTATGCGAGAGCACATCCAGAGGGAAGGAATTGACTGGTAACACCCTATCAGAGTAACCATGTCTGCCACACTCTGGGATGTTGTTTTGTATTATATCAACCCAAGTCTGACAACTCTTCCACTCATTTATATATGTCACTAGGAAGCGATGTATCGAAAATAGCAATTTACTGAAATTCTCAGTGTATAAGTTCTTCCACCTGGATTTTAATATCCATGAAGGCAGATGCAGTGCCTTATTAAACCCTGACGTCCTAGCCTGAAATAATATTTGGTGGCAGAATCTCAGTAGTGAAAAATCAAGAAATTAGCATGGATGTAATTTTGGATTTGGGATTCCTAAATTGTGTGAAGGTATACAGTAACAATTTTTCCCTCTAGGTCTCAGATTCTATCATGAAAATGAGAAAGGCCTTATCAATAACTTTTGAATTATTTTTAGGAAATTTTCAACACCATCTGAAAGAGATATTTACTTTAAAGTGATGAATTATACTTTGTCCCTTAAATATGATCAGTTTTCCATGGACAGCAGCTAATATAACTAAATGTTTCCGATTAACAGTCATCAAAATATATATTGTATTGGGGAGCTCATAAAATGTGGAGTTTATAGTATTATACTCCAGTCAAACTGACCAACTTCAAGACTCTTTTGAACCTTAACTTTGATGTTATTAAGTATAACTGTGCCTCATTTTCTTATTTGTAAAAGAAAGAAAAAAGGTATTTATTGTTCTTTTCAGAGATAATACTATCATCAACTCAGTCAAACAGAAATGATTACTAAGTAAGTGAAAGACTGTCTTAGAAGCGTCAAGTAGAGTTCCACTTTTGAAAGGAAATATTTAAGCCATGAAGTGTTTTTTTACATTGTGTTTTTTATAACTGTAAGATAAAAAGAAGATTTTTAAATGGCTTTATCCATGTAGTGGATTACATTTATAGCCATCAATAAAAGGTACAAAACTCTTAAAGAATTTAATAAAGTGAAGCTTCTTCTCAGCGAAAGTAGCCTACTTCTACAAATTCAAGAGGGACTATGTTATTTCTGATGTGAAAAGTTTGATTCTTCATTTGAACTGAGTTGACCCAATACTCCTAATTTTTCTGCTCCTCATTTTATATACAGAAGAATATGAGAGACATTATAATATCCAGGCGTTTGAAAGAGATCTTCAGCATTGTTCGATGTGCCCTGTTCATTGAGAACTGAGGTGAGATTAACTCAAAAGAATCTTACCAATGCCCTGTTTTTTTCCTACACTGATATTTGTGGTCTGAGTATCCCTTGGCAGTTTAAATGCATTTAGTCTTCATCTCAAATATGAAATTATACTCAAGCATAGCCTCAGATTTGGGAGGCAGCAATGAATATAATGCTGTTTTTGAAGCACCCAAACACGTTCAATTTGATGTCGCTCTCACTTCTTCTTACCCTAAATGATTGAACTTGAATACTCTTAAGGTTGTAATTTTTGCTTCATAAGTATTTACTTTGTCATTTTGACCTTGCGCTTCTCCGTATCCCTTACTTTCATAGACATATTTCATTGTACATTTCTTCAGGCTCTTTCTATTTATCTTCCAAGTCAAAGCAAAGCGAAATATAGAAGAAAAAACAGCACCTCTCTTTCAAGACCTCAACTCTTTAAAGTGAGGATTTTAATATACTCGCTTCTTTCTATGTCATCTTAGGAGTCTACTTAAAAGCTCAAAAGCCTGAATTTGCTACTATTCCTCGTTCATGTTCTGTCAGGAAGGAAGAAAAAAGTTGCTACCACTTACCTGGAAATTTGCATGTTAGAGAATTGGTCCCGGGCACCAGAGGCTGGAGTAATAAAGGGCACAGGGAACAGTCCTGGTGTTTTACCAGAGTGCTCTGAGATACCTCTCATATAGTATATATTTTTAACTAAGCTAGGAAAAAGGACATTGAATGTTTTCACCACCAGTGATAAATATTGGAGCAAATAAAGAGTTTAGCCTGGTATGAATACCACACAATGTATATATTATTGAATATCACAATCATAAATTTGATATCACAAATATCAAACTTATTTAATATTGTTGTTCCCCACAACAATATCATATATTGAATATCACCAGCTAGTTTTCAAAGAAAAAAGACAATAAAAATTATTATCTTTATACACCTCTTACATGCAAATTATTAGTTAAAAGAGATGGCTATAGATGCAATATGAAATTTCTCTAAGGGAGATTTTGGTGAAATTTTTAAGGACCTGGTTGAAGAAAATAGATCATCAGCTCAATCACAGACAACAGCAGCTGACATTAGGACAGAAGTGTGAAGATCAACTGGACATGTGCAGACAGGTTCTCATGGTTCTGTTATTCTGACCATTTTTTCCCAAAGATATTTATTTGTTTATTCGAGCTGGGAATTGAACTCAGGGCCTTGCACTTGGCTGGTAGGCACTGTGCCACTGAGCTTTATGGCTGGCCCTACTTTTAAAAAATTAGAGAAAAAATATTTTCCTGCTTCTTCATCTTAACTATCCAACAATGAAATTGCATCAGAAGTCTCACGTGCCCACCTTTCATGTTTCCAGCATGAAACAGTAATTCAGAGGCTGGTTCAGTAGAGCTCACATTTTTATTTAATGGAACTTAGTAGTTTTTTCTAGGAAGTTTCTTTTTTGAAAAATTATTTTCTCCCCTCCTCTGCTTCTCCTTCCTCTTTCTTTTTTTCCAGCATAAAATTATCATTGCATTACAATATCACCTACAGGATTATTAGTTGTTCTGAAAAATATAGGTAAGTTGTTAATTTTTCAATGTTTCTTTTATGAAAAAACAAAAATAAGCATTATTAAAACACTAATTTGTACTCTAGTAGAAGGCCTAAAAATAAGTTTCAAGTGTATATATTGCCTTAATGTCCAGGGAAGTAGAGAAGGTCTTGAAATGCCTAACCTCAAGATATACTGTTTCTTCTGTCCTGTGAGTAAGGTGCTCTAGACAAGCAACACTTTTTATTAAATAGTCTGGATAGGGTTTCTTCTCATCTCTGACTGGCAGCTGGGTTCCCTTTCAGCCAATAGAATTACTCTAACAAGCCAAGCATAGTGTCTCACTAGGACCAGAGCCACTTTGTAGTACAAAACCAGTGTTTTTGGTTGTATAATCTGTTCCCTGGTGCAAACCTATGTGTTTCTGCCTGTCATGTGTAGTTCTCAAAGATACAAGTATATAGGAGTTATAGACATCTGTGAATCCATATCTGATAGATATGTGTTCTGTGTTAAACTATTCCAGTAATCCTACAGCAGGATGCCTTCCTCATCAATGGGATAGGTATAATTAAGGGGATCAATACACTTAGACTCCATGGGCACTTTAGTCCTGTCATATTTAGCCTTCTAATAATCTTCCAGCATTGCTGATGTTACTTCCTTTTACAAGTGAAGAAACATCTTTGTGATCACAAGGTAAATGTTTGAATCTGAAGGTTATTCTAAATTCTACATCATTTTCAATGTTTCCTATTATTTCTACTGAAGATGAGGTTATTTTGTCTAATTATGCAAGGGAGTGTATTACAATAAAATTCTCATGAAATATGAAACCATTTGCGCTTAAAATAGACAAGCAAATATTATGTAAGTATTTCTATTTTCACTGATAATTACAAGTAAAAAATTATGGAGAGACACATATTAAGTTAATAACTGTAATAAGGATGCTAGATAATTTGAAGTGTGTGATGCTCATTGGTGTGGTCCTCTTGTGTAAAACACTGAGACATAAAAGTAGACAAATCAATGAGACCTTTTAGCTTCTTCCGTTTTCACCAGTCCTGGGTAAGTCTCCAGTCTTGCACCAGGTGTCCCCGTTTATGTCCTTTTGAGCATGATTGCTTGGTGAATTTGAGAGGGAGCTGCAAAGGATGGATTCTAAACTGACCCTGAGGCTTACATACTGGCTTGGTTAATACTTATGCTATGCATAAAAATACCAGGGTCTCATTTTCTTCTCTTCTTTGAATTTGACAATTTTAGACACCCTATCAAAGTGCAGTCATGTAGTAATTTCCTTTCCAAGGCCGCTTTATTTCACACAACATAATGTCTTTTAGGTTCATTCCTGATTTTGTAAATATTGATTTTCTCTTTTTGAGGTTTAGTAGTATCTCAGTGTGTGTGTGTGTGTGTGTGTGTGTGTGTGTGTGTGTATCTTTATCCATTCATTTGCTGTAGTACATGTGGGTTGTTTCCATATTTCGCTACAGTAAAAAAAACAAATCAATGGAAAGATGTAAATATTCCCTCAGTATCCTGTTTTCAATTTATATACCCAAATGCAGATATGGGATTGGCATTGTTGGTCTACCTGTTATTTGTATTTTTAACATTTTGACAAACTTCAGAAAATGCACCCTAGGGGCTTCTCCATTGTCTACTCCTGTCAGGAGTGTAAGTGGGCTCTGATTTCTCCACCCCAGTAGAAGCCCTTGCTGCCTTCACTGCTTTGATAACAACCATCCTAATAGCTGGGAGCAGACAGCTCACTGTGGTTCTGATTTTCATCTTCCTGAAGAATGTTGCTCCTGGTCAACCTTTCATGTATTGTTTGGACACTTTCATGTCATCTTGGAAGAAATGTGCCTTGAATATATTTCCTAATTTAATCAGGTTATTTTTATTTTGCTCAACAGAGAGATGATTTGGAAAGTCTCTATCCCACCCCATAGATTCCTTAGTCACGTTATTGACTGTTGACTTTGCTGGGCAGCATATTTTTAGTTGGATAGAGTCTCACTTATTTATTTGCAGTTTTGTTGCCTGTGCTTTTGGTGTCAAATCCAAGAAATCATTGTCAAGACCAATGTCACGAAGGTTTTCCATTATATGATGTGCTTAAAATAGACAAACTCATAGATTCAGAGAAGAGTGGTGGTTGTCAGGAGATGAGGGAGGAGCTTAGCGATTGCAAAGGATTGCATAGGACAGATAACTCCTACATATTTGTTACTCAGTACAACATGTACATTTATCAACACAGCATTGTATCCCCTAAAATACTATAAAGGGATATATTTTATGGGATTGTCCACACTTAAAGTATTTTTCTTTGATAACACATGCAAAAAACATACAAACACAAGAAATATATGGAAATTTATGGAAGTGTAGCACATACTATACTTGGATGTGATGAGATGTCACAAATAAGCCCCTGTGTCCAAATTCTATAAGTGTGTACATTAAATATACACAGGATTTTGGGTATAGTTATAATTGTATGAAGCCTAGAAATGCATGTGATGAGTCAGGACAAAAGTATCACAGGAAATGATTTATCTGTCTGTGAAACCTATAGTTCTTCCCCACAAAGTTCAAGTCAAGTGGGGGCATAGTCTGGAGAACTTTTGTTGACTTCTCTCCTTCTAATTAGGGATGTACTTAGTGTGTGTCATCCAATCCCCGTATTTAACTTTTTTCATGACTCATTATCACAGTTATAAAGCATTGAGAGTCTGGTATGTGACAGACACTGCATTAATTGCTATCTATATACATAGATCTTCATATTTCTGCATTTAATTATATCCTCATAATAATTATTTCTATTTATGTGTGAAGAAGTCAATGCTCAGATATATAGGAATATAATTAGTGAATGGAAGAGCTAGAAGGAAAATACCAATCTGACTCTGTGGTTTATTTCTGGCTTATAGCACTGGACTGAGTGGATGGGAAACGCCATACCTTGTTTTGAAGGCAAAAGCTGCTCAGGAACACATTTTTGATAAAAGCAGATCTACTCGCTGGTTTGCTTTCTGCCTACTTGCTTCCTAAAATACACTTTTGATTGTTCATAGCTTCAGAGAAAACTGCTCTTCCACAAAGTCCCCATTATAGTATGTCAATGAATGTGTGATAGCGTGTATAATTTACCTCACGGGGGTATGTAATTAGAAAATTAACCTTTTACTTGTCTCCTACTAATCAGTTGTAGAAAATGATGTGAGAATAACATATTAACAACCATGTCTACTGTACTATTGTGCTTTTTAATTTCTGTTATTAAATAGGAACAAAATGCTCATAGACAAGATGCAGAATGTGTTAAGCAGAGATGACATTTCGCACATAGAGAATGACCTACTTTTCAAGTCTTTTATTTACTTTAGGAAAAGCATCTTAAATTATCTCTCTGAGGACAGAATATTACTCAAACAAGGAAGAACATTCATAACGCTACCTCTAAATTGGTCCTTCCATTTTAGAAATCATGACCTTCATGCAGTATAAAGTGATGCAGAGGTACACTAGGGGTGGGGCAAACTGGTCAAGCCACAAGGTGGGATCTGTAAAAGTCATGCAGAACTGGGGAACATGGGCAGAACACAGGACCCCGGAAGGATGCTGCAGCTCCTGTGCAAGGAACCAGTCTTGTTTTCAGTTCTGCATTTCCGGTGGTTGGAAAGTCAAGCGAGTATTTCCTACAAGGCAGTTTAAATCTGACCCCAGGCCAAGTGGATTTTTGATAGAACAACCATCCCAAGGCCTTATTTGGGTGACAGAGAAGCCAACCCAGGAACTTTGTGGGCAAGAATACTTCCTTCCTTGGTCCTCAGGGACCCTGTGAGTCTGTTCACTGTGCTGCTCTCACTCTGCAGAGTGTGCTTCTTTTTTACCTTCAACAAACGCATGTCTTCGCTATCTTTTCCATTTGCTTTATCCAGCTTTTAGTTCAGAACCTGGAAAAAAACGCACCCATGACGCACCCCCCTGTAACCACTCTTGATTAGCCCAGCCAGGAGGTAGGACCTATGTGGGGTATTCTTTTTCATCTTTCCCTCTTTCTTCCCTTCTATATCTGGCTAGATCCCCTCCTTTCTTTCAACAAAAATTCAAGTAAGTTCGCAATATGAGCATGAGAGTCTAAGCAAGATAGACAGAACAAAAAGCAAAGGTCAGCTCAGCTATGGGTGCACAGAAGTGGAGCTCGAGGATTTTAGTAGATAGGCAACCGATCCAGTCTTTGCCCTTGGAAGTTTCTAAGTTTCCTTTTTAAATGTTGAGGAATAAGCTTCTATTTCTACTGCCCTAAAGATAACAATAAGATAATAATTTAATAATAATAATTATAACAATAATAAACCAATCAGAGTCTTTATGGGAAGATACTTTTCTTATTTCATTAGGTGAAGCCACTGGAGGCCCATCAGATCTCTAAGGAGTTGCAAAATTCACAGGGCACAAAGGAAAAGGTAAGGTCAGAAAAGGAACTCTGGTGCTGCTTGTTTCTCTAGAGTGATCTGGTAGTGACTTAGGGTTTCCAGTGGGTTACTCCAGAGCTCAGCAGGACGCATCCTTTTGTGGGAAGGCCAGAGAAAGACCTCAGACTTCGTATCTCTCTTCTCTCCATAAACTCTATGAAGCAAGCTAGAACCTTGGCATTAGGATCCAAGTGTGAACTAATCTGTGTATTACCATAAGAAAAAATAATAAAGCGCATAAGACTAAAGGCACTGATTCACAACTTTCAGAACTCTGCAGGCACATTCAGATTTCTCTTAAGAGTTATGAGTGAGGTGTGGTGGTGCATACCTGCAATCCCAGCACTCAGGAGGCTGAGGTGAGGGGATCACTGTGAGTTCCAGGCCAGCATAGGTTACAAAGTGAGTTTAGGGCCAGTCTGAACTGCAGAGAAAAACCCTATTCTCAAAAAGAAAAACAGAAAGAGAGAGAAAGTTGAGAAATATATGTGGAAACAGATATTATGTGGGAACAGTATTTTAATGCTTCTCAAATTTTTTTTTTATTAATTCAGTCCATTACTGGAGAACAAAAGTTATGGGCCAAAATACCACAGATACTATGATAATGATTACAAGGAGACACTTTCAAAGCACAAATGTACGCACTATGGAAGATGAAACCATGGCATGAAGGTCGCACATGGCATATATACTCACAGAAAATCATGCTCACAACGAAAGCTGGGAGTGTGCCTCGGGGGAAGAAGATGTGCTCTAGAAGGGGAAAGAACTCATAAAATACAGCCTTGGTGCATTAGCATACTAGTGTGTCAAACAAACCTGGGACCAATGGAAAGATCAAAAGACATATACCAATGCTGGGAAGTAGAAAGCAATCATAGAAGAATATAAAGAGAACAGAAAAAGTTACAAAATAGAGCCTTTTGTGAAATTCTTTATCCAAAATTCAAGACAAAGCTATTGGAATATTTAAACAAACTATGGATGATGTTTGTGTTTTAGAACTTCTATTCTTTGCACTCAGAAAATGTAAATTGAACAATAACTCATCCAAAGCTCTGGAAGTAGTACAGTTGAGAAGGTCTCTCATGGATACAGTTGGACAGAAAAGAGAAAGCAAATCTGGAGGAACTTATATATAGAACAATGCTAACATTGTATTATATGCATAGTATGAGAAAACGATTCAAAACTCACAGGTTATGGTTTGTGTGTCTGAATGTTTGCCTGTGTCATTCGAGGGATAACAGCACTGACATTACATCACATTTGATGTATAAATACAGCAGTTAAGTTTGGAGGAAATAATGTCAAGTTGTCAATGAAATATCCAAGCAGAAGTGAAAAATAATTTGAGTAGAGGATAGGTTTTATTTTGACATGGTGGTTTTTTTTTTTTTTTTTTTTTTGTATTGGGAATTGAACTCACCACCTCAGGCTTGCCAGGCAGGCTCTTATACCGCTGAGCGATATCCCAAACTCATGTGTCTTATTAGTAGGACTTAAAGCAATCTGTCATTGAGACTGCCTAAAGAAAAAAGTACAGTGTAAGGAAGCAATAGACTCTAGGTCTCAGTTGTAAATAATTTTAATGAGATATTAGCGGAGAAAAAAAGTCAGTATTTGATGGAAACCCCTACTAAGTGGCTCTGAGCTGGATTTAATATTAACTGATTGGTTTTCCATGTTTACTTGTAAGTTGTCTGAAGCTTAGGCACCTCGTCTGAAGATAGGCAGCGGACTCATAGTAAGTAAACCTCTGTGAGTCCCTGGTCACCCTGAGTCCTGTATTGGCCTGTGACGCTGTGACTCCTCAAAGTACAAGATGAGGCCACAGCTGAGAACATTTGGCTCCAACCACAATTAGCTACAAGGACACTGCAGCTGGAGGCTGCACACTCCTACAATAAATACCAACCTAAAGATAAGGCAGTTCTCCTGATTGACATAATTTACTACTTGGGAAAATTCTCACAAGGTCCTGTGAGAGTCCCACACTTTCTTGAGTATCCTCTTCCTTTGTTCTTGTAAACCAAATAAATATGGGCCACCCAGATAAATCTTGGATGAAACTCAGAGAATATCAAAGCTGGGAGAGCATTAGTCCTTCCTGGAGCACTGAAATCATTTAAATCATCTCATTTATTTAAGCCTTGGCTGTCCATTCATGGGAGAGATTGAGGGCCTGATCAGCCTACAATAACTAAGAGTTATTTAACCTGAGTTATTTAACCTGATAAGTATTGATAATTATGAAATGCAAAATATAAGTCTTTAAAAGCAGACTTACCAGCAATACTGAATAGAAGTAAGAACTCAACAAGGTGAAGATTGAGGAAAAATAAACTTGATTTAGAGGGAGATATTCCCACAGATAATATGAGTTTAGAGAGGATTTTATTCTGCTCCCTGAGGAAGAGGTGAGATAATACAATGCAGATTTGTTTTGTAAAGTTAGCTGTGAAACATGGAGAGAGAAGCATGGTGATGATTCAGGAGAATGTGTAGTGAAATGGCCCTTCAAGAAAAGGAATAAAATGCAGAGAAGTTGAATATGTAGAGAACGCTGACTAACTATTATGGTGAAGATCATCAGGATAGAAAGGATGCAGTCCAGGAAATGGACCTTCCCTATGAGAAACTGTACCCATCTCCAGTATGCATTGGGTTTTTGAGTTTCCAAGATGGGAATGTTGCACGGGCTGTATTGAAATACATAAGAGAATAGGAGAAATCAGGATTTTTTTTTAACACGTGAAAGTCCAAAATGGTCAGAGAATGTTATAGAGCAAATAGAACCCAGAAATATAAAAGTGTTTCTGAGCATCACTGACATTGCATTTGTGATTGGTAATCAAAAATCTAAAGTGAAACTAATCTGCACTTTTGTGGGACTTTTATTCCCTAGCGAAGCATGTTATTTTGGTCCTGAACGTAACAGAAAGGGAACAGATAAGATAGACTTATCCAGTTGCAGTGTCTTGATGGATATGAAAAATAAAAAAGGACACATATGTGGTAAAGTGCTCCATGGGTAAGCGCAAAATTGAGATGATGCACTCTGAACTTTCTATTGAATAAGGAAGAAAATAATGTTGTTTCAAGTGCAGTTGTTTCAACAAATGTCCATGCAAAGATTGCAGAAGATATAGAAATTAGGGTGGAATCTCCGGACTAAAGACCAGAAAAGAAAGTTGAAATGGTGTCTGCCCATCTGTTTACAAACAATGAGATTTACACTGGGCTATCTTAAGGTTGCAATGGTTAAATGTACTTACATTACCTTTTAGACTCTAATCTGTACTCACGTTTCATAGTGGGCTTTCATTGGAATTCTCAGAGCACTTGGGTTGTCTGGGTTACTTCTGTATGATAATTGTAGCATCTGAAGGGTAGCCCCAAGCTATGGAGATATTTATTACAGTGCTCTCATTTTGAAGACGATACACTGAAACGGAAAGAAATGATCTATCAGACAAGACTATATCATAATTAAGAGAGCTGTGACATGTGCTTATATATTTTGACCTGCAATCTGTGGAACCATCTACAGGCCTCACTGTCAGGGGTAGAAGGTGTTTTAGATTAGTATGTCTGTATTACAGAAGACAGTCCCAGAAAAGTATCTTCAAGTAAATGAATTCTCGCTATTTTTCAGGGAATGATATATCTTTGGCACAGCACACAGCTATTTGATGAAATTATGATTTCCTCAATACTCTTACCAAACAGACCACCCTTTCACTACTTTGCAAGGAATTACAAATTGATATTATATTTATATCATTTGAGGAAATCATTTGTGATATATGTAAATCGCCTGCACAAAGAATATCAGCTTGTGAAAGAACAAGTGAAAGAAAGTAAACTAATGAGATGACAGTGCAAAACTCGAAGTGATAAGAAAGCTACCTTGATATATTTCAATCACACAGCTGGTCTCATTGGGACAGGTAGAAATAATGCAGAAAAAAATTAGAAACATTAATTTTTAAGAGATAATTAGACCAACTATAGTATTTATGTTCAGTAAGCAAGCAAAGAAGAAAGCACATACATAAAATAAAGGAAATAAAGGAAGAAATTGTAGTAGCAGATCTGCCTTTGTTTAGCCATGTGACTTAAAATTTTTATACAGTGATAAGTATATGTACTTTATAAGCTTTAGATTTAGGGAGGGAAACATTTAATAAAAAGATGAAATTCATGAACACATTTACATTTTAGAGTTTTCTAAGGAGTTATACACAAAAGATGATGAAAAAGAAATCGGTAAGTTTAAAGGGATATTTGACAATATCTCCATGCAATAAGCAAGTTATGGATGTTAATTTATGACACCAATAAGTATTTATTCATCAAGTTAATAGAAAAGCAAAGGAAGATCATAATAAAGTTTGAGGAGCAATTAAATATATAATATTAATAGTTTTATGGATGAGAATAAAATACATCTTTGATACAGAGCATTGCTGAATGACATTTAAACTATTTGTTCTTCTTATCCTCTATAATTTACTATGTTCTGCACAACTTTTTGTGGCTTTCCCTAAATTTAAGGGCTTTTTTTCACTATAAAATCTGCTAAAATACTATTCAAGAGGTGAAAGTGCAGTTCCGAAAGGTGTGGAGAAAAAGTAGGAAGTTATTTTAGTAGATAAAATTTCCTTTGAAGAAAGAAATTTTCAACTTTGAGTAGTCTATAATTTTTTTTCTCCAGGTCAATTCAATGATTTTAAAATAGAAGAGTTAATTCCCTCTCATCTTTATTGATAATCTCAATTGATTCTGCTAGAATTTAAAATTTAGTACTACATCAGAAAATTTAACTAAAACATGGATTAGGACAAAGACAACCTTCATGATTAGAGATCCTCATCACCAATACATAATATGGATCCTGTATGATCAATACCCATTCACCCGCTAAGAGTTGGTGAAAATGCTAATGTGCCTAGAATCATTTCTTCTGAATTTATAATCATCAGAATATTATAAAAGGTGTGATTTCCTTTTAAAAGACTTTCCCTGTTAGAAACACTAGGCGGATATGCATTATTCATAAAATTAATTTCATTGACAGCAATAGCATAAAATTTACATGTGACCTACTATCTGCATGTCAAAAGTTTAATCATTGGGAGTGCACATTTTTAGGTCATTCATGGTGAATTTATTTTGACCATACTTATATGCTCTAGTCATGATTGATATAATTTTATTAGCTTACTGAGATAGTGTGCCAAGGCTGGAACAACAATTAATGATATATGCCAACTCTCGTTCTACATTCACTACAATCATACTAGTGCAGATGTACACTCTTTGTTTGTTTATTTATTTATTTATTTAATTATTTGCAGTACTGGGATCAAACTCAGGACCCTGTGCCTGCCAGGAAGGTGCTTATGCCACTGAGCTCTCTTGAAGAACACTCTTTAAATGCTGTGTGATAATCTCTACTTGTGAGTAAAGAATGTTCTTATCATAAGAAAAGCATTTAATCTTAAATGTTTTTAGTCCCCTAAAAACAAATTTTAGTTCCCTAAAAGCAAGAAAGACTTTCTATTCCAGGTTCTGATGTCCAGGAAGCAACATCCCTGAACTGAATTTATTTTGACTAAAATATTTACTGAATTTGTGCAATTCACTAATTATTCTGCTCACTAAACTTTCTCAAGTGCCTGGGATGATGCTTTGCACTTTGTCGAAGTTCAGTAAATTCTTGTTAAATAAACAAAGGAGTTATACACTGTAAAGAAGAGATACTGTCCTACAAGGGACTGACTGAGACAGACAGGCTGAATATTGAGCCACACTGTCAAAATAGAAAACAAAGTCCGAGACGATTCTCTGTCACCTCCTTTGCAACATCTTTATTATTAGCCTTTAGAGTCCATGAATAATCTCTTTGCTGCATTTAAAAGAGGTTTGAACACACAAGTAAGTGTTTTCCATAGGAAATAGTGCATTTGTGCCCATTAGCTCAGAGATAAGTGTTCGAAGCAAAAATTTCTCACAAGCGTGGGATTGGAAATGCAAACGTTGCACTTTCACAGGATGATCACTTTCCCCAAACATACACTGGAGATGCTTTACGTGTTACTATGAAATTACCTCAATAGCCTCAGATTTACAATTGTTTCCAGAGGGCAAATAAAAATGAAAGTAACAACATATCAATGAAATGCCTCAATCTGAAAGATGCTTAAATTGATCATTTGTTGCTGTTCACATTGACAAGGTCCCAAATTGTACCCACATGTGCACTTGTTAGAACAATGTTGGAAACGTAGTAATATTTTCTAGAGGTTTGCAGCAGCTGGAGGACAGCAGATTGTCATGCCAGAGCCAGAGGCAGACATCACTTGTGGATATTCTAATTCTCTAACACATGTTTGGTGAGGGATGCATACTTATGATAAAATGAAAGTTTTCCTCAAAACCTAGCAAAAACTTAAATTAATAGATGTAGTGGAGGTTCCAGTACAGAGCATAAATTCAGCTAGGTTAGGTGCTCTCTGTCCACTAAAACTATGTACTTTATAAAGAACATCAACTAGTTAGTCCTTTGACTCCATAAACTAAACTTAAAACATGACATCACCACTGAGGGGTGCTTTGCAAGTAATCATGGCTAAAATACAAAAATTAATTTGCAAGTAGTTGAATTTGGGTTTTAGGTTCAAATCTATTTAAAAATACTACAATTTACCATCACTTTTTTGCATCTGGTATTTCTTTCATGATGGAAAATTTCAAAGGGACGCAGATATTGAATTGTGATTTCAGTACAATTGATTGGCTGTTTCACCTTACTCAGCCGGAGGTGATCGTTTCTCTTTGGTTAATTATTATAGCAATCACAATTTATTGCTGTTCTCAAATTAGACTTATCTAACTATTTCATAAAAATTTAGGTTTGTCGTTTTAGGATATTTCAAATTTATCTATGATATGTGTCATATATACTTGGATGCATATTTATGAGCAGGTACGATGTTGTTGTAGATCTGAGGATAATTCTGTCTTGTGGGGCTTGTTATTTTGAGAAGAAAACCAAAATATAAAATGAGCAAATACATTACAAAAATCTTGAAGAGGGCCAGAGATATAGCTGAGTGGCCCAGTGCTTGCCTGGCGAGCGTGAAGTGATGAGTTTGATTCCCAGTACCAAAAAATCTGTAAGAAAATATTGTGATAAAGAATATACAGTGTGGTTTTGAGTGGGAAAGGTTTCTCATTTGAAAAGATGGTTAAGTTAGTTTACTTTGAGAGGGAAACAAGCAGAACCTTGAAAATGAAAGAAAAGGACACTTTTGCATGAAAAATGAATTTATGTAAAATTTTCCATAAAAGGGACTGTGCTTAGCATGGTTGAAATATAAAGACATAAGTAGCATAAAGTGTACAGAAAAAAAGGATAGGTTTTCTTATTTACTTAACATATTGTTAAATATTTTAAAAATATTTTTGGGAAGTTATTGAAAATAAAGCATATAACATTCTAAACACAGACATATAAGGACTAGAAAGAAGTGTAGATCAAGGAGAAAAGATAAAGAGAAGATACAATTATAAGACCAAAAATAAGCAAAAAAGAAGCTCATTGATGATAACAAAAGGTACAGAAAATTAAGTTGAATTCATGACATAACTGACAACTTTTAGCACAAATCTTAAGAGTGCATATTTAAAATAATGAATAAAATATTTTGTTGTGTAATTGTGAATGGGTGTTTTCAGATCAGAGAAGGTTAAGAGGAAAAGTAATTTTAAAATATGGAAGAGCTGTTGAATAAAGATGTAATTTGTATACATAAAATCATAAAAATTATGAGAATAGAGAATATGCAATATTTTAAAATTCTTATGAAAGTTATTGACAGACGCAGAATAATCATATGCCAAAGCATAGATGATAAGTTTAATAAATTACTGAAAGAGAAATTTATCAGACATCATTATCTAATCATAGTTCTATATGAGCTAATTGTAATGTAAATAACCCATTTAGAAATTAAGCAAAATTACATGTCTTTTTACTATTGGGTCTAAACAGAAAGCAACATTTAGAATGCTATAAATAATAAAAATGAAAGCACAACGGATTAGAACTTGTGACAACCAACTAAATTCCTGCTCAAAGATATAGTCATGTCTTATTCTCACCTTAGTGAAATAAAATTTAAAATAATTGAACTATTCTTCCAATCTAACAGGATAAACAATAAATAGCCCAAGGAAAAGAATTAAAAGCAGGGAAATTTATAAAAGTTATTGAAAGAAGTTTCTAAATGAACAGAAAATTCAATATGAGTAAAACAATTTAATATAAATGTTTCAAATTATAAATAAATTAGATAAATTCATGCATATGAAGATATAAGTTTTATTGTGTAAACATGAGGGGCTCAGTTTAGTAGCTGGCCAGGGTATAGGTGAAGCCCTTGGCTGGATGTCATGGCTCATACCTTGACCACTATATGTGGTGCCTGGCTCCTGGTCCCCTCAGCTCTTACGCTGTTCTGCTCTGCTTCCCAGCCACCATGAGAGCAGCAGCTTTTCGCAATCAACCCTTTTGCCATAAAGTGTCAGCCTTCAGCCAGGGAACCATGGACCGAATCCTCTGGAACAATCAGCTAAATCAAATTTCTTGACATTTTGGTTGTGGGTTTTGGACACTGTGTCTCAACAATGGAAAAAAAAAGTCATTACTGACACCTTTTGAGAAGTAGAGTTTTTGCGATGGGTGCACCCCCATGTGCTTCAGAGACCTTTGGAACTGGTTCACAGGAAGAGTTGGCAAAGGAATGAAGATTGAAAATTTAGTCTAGAGAAGCCCTAGAAGGTGGTAAGCAGAGTTATATGAAGACAGGGACACTACAGACCAGGCTCCAGAGGCTTTCATTGTGACTACTTTTCTACAAAGTCACTCAAACTGACTTGTGAAGATATTTCTAGGACCTCTATTCAACAAAACCATCAGTATATTATGCATTAAAAGGTAATATGAAAAGGAAAAGTAGTAAGGTATGAAAGGGAAGAAAAAGTCCAACTAATTATAGACAATGTTGATAACTAAATTAAAAATTTCAGACAGCCAGTGTGGTGGTACATGCCTATAATCCTAACACTCGGGAGGCTGAGACAGGATGATTGTTGTGAGTTCAAGACCAGCCTGGGCTACACATTGAGCTCAAGGCCAGCCTGCGCTGAACAGTGAGACCCTGTGCCAAAAAGACCACAAGAAAAATTTTCAGATAATCTAATGAATTCATAATTAAATCCTTGAGAACTGAAATATTCCTCGATCCAAAACTGACAATTTTACAAAATAAGAAGCAACGTGATGAATAAATCTATGTTGAATTTAAGTATTTTTGAATATGAAAAGTATTACAGATTAAGATAAGGAGTAAGTATGTAATTAGTAGAAAATGTCTGCATGTATCTAACCAAAATGCCTACACTATCCCAGAAACTAATACATGAACAAGAGTAAAGGAAATCAAAGGGAGGCAGGTCCTGTGATGTACTGTTTCAGTCTGAACCTTTTCCTCTGGAAGCTGAGGCAGGAGGAGTCTAAATTTGAAGACAAATCTGGGAAATTCAGAGACTTAGGGAGATATCAAATCAAAATAAAAATGAAAACGGGGCCCAGAGAAGTAGCTCAATGGGAGAGTCCTGAGTTCAACTGATGGTATCCAAAAAAAATAGCAAAATTCATAAGATTCATAGCATTATTTCAAATATTTAAAAATTGATTTTGAAAAAGAGATTGTGGTTTACAATATTAAAAATAAATCTAACATTATTTACAGGATGACTTGCTTGATAAATTCTACATACAGGCTTGTAAGTCAAATGACTAAAAACATGTAGCCATTAATTTTTAATTTTCCACAGGAAAACTTATTTGTATTTTTTAATTTTAAAGATAAAAGAAAAAACACACATTAACAAACACAGCCATTATTTTTTATTACAAAAACTAATGGAAAAATACAAAGACAGATATAAACCAGCAATTTAAAGAAGAGGAAACAAATATTTTGTAAATGTTTTGACATGTAAAGAGTTACAGTAAGGTACATTTAGGGGCTGAAAAAAAAAGTATTCTACAGTAAGGTACATTTTATACCTGTTTATTTTGAGAAAAAACTAAATGGTTATGTGATATCAGATCATTCCCTTGCCATGCTACTGTAACGATCTTGATTGATGAAGCTCCTTTTGAACTATAGATGTCACTTATTAAACTTTATATGAACATTTTCTGTAGTCTTGCAATTCAGAATCCACAGAAAACCTTTGATCAAATGCCTGCTGAGATATGCACAAAAAAGTTCACAGTAAAGTCATGTATTGCAAGCACAGTCAGTGACAGTATAGATATCCACGACAAAGAGAATTTATGAGGTCAGCTAAATCTCTGTGTTCCAATATGTCTAGATTACTGAAACATAATATTAACATCAAGTTGGTGTTTCTCCCTGAGTTGATTCACATCCCAGAAACACAAAAACAGTCTCTCTTCTTTCAGACCTTTTCATATCACTTTTCAGTGATGCCTTTCTAGCTACTGTATTTAAAATATGAAATGGAGCAAAACCTTAGAATGTCCTGTCTTCGTACTCTGTGGGTTGTCTCTCAATAGTACCATCTGGCATTTACATCACTGTAGTTTAAATTGTGCATTTCATTGTCCTTTAAGAGTTTCCTGTTGTAAATGTTTAAGAATAAATGTTTGCTAATTAGGTAATTTTTTTTAAAAGAATCTATTTGGTCTGCTACATACTACTTAATATTTTTGTTGTTTTTAATTTGCCTTTGCCTAGTATATTTTCCCATTAGTTTAAAATTTTTCTGTTACTAATTCAGATATGCATTTTCTAACTCAGAATTAAACTATTTTCTTTTGAATCCAATTGCATTAAGGATTTTTTAAAAATATTTTGTTTTTCCTTAATTATGATAAGTAACGGTGAAGATGTGACAGAGCTTCACTTTTATGTTTACTTTAATCATTACCAGTTTCATTTCTGCAATAGAATTGTAGCTTATTGAGGTGTTCTGTGTTTGGAGTGATAAACGGATATATTCTTTAAACTACAGAACTAGGTAACAACCTGCAATGAAATCAGTCAGTAGTAATTTAAAATAAATTAAACTGAATCTTCTAACTATAAAACTAAAAATTTTTTAAAGTTTTCCCAGGTCACACACACAAAAGTTATAAATATAAATAATGTAATATATATACACATATGTAGGACTCAAGGGGAATGAAAATAAAATTAAATTACATTATTAGAACAACTTCAGGAATGAGGATAATGTTTTCACATCTGGATACATAATTATTGTGATGTTACTCTAGTTATGAAGAATTAATTTTTATAATAGTATAATTGGAAAGATGAAACAATTCATGTTTCATTTAATTTTAGCAGTGCTATAAATCTACATCATGGATCAGTGCACATCATTAGGATAACACATATTTACCAAGTGTATGCGCTTCAGCAACAGTAACGTTATGAAAAAGAAGCATGAGAGATATTCTAAGCCTTCTGTTCAAAAATAGAATGATAGCTTCTGTTTTAAAGTTAATTTTGCTAGTTAAAAGCAGGGATGCCTGAATGATTTCCACTAATGCCTTCTCTACTTTGAAAGCTCTCTCCACCTGGGAAAGTTTGGATGCAGGGATCACCATTCACATTTGACAAAATGAACTACAAAGAGAAAAGACACTGGGAAAGATATTAATGTTATTATAATACAAGACACCAAAAAACAAGCAGCTGAAATTATGAGAAAACATCTCCTCATGAGGCCTTGCAGCTTTACTATTGCAGTGGATAATCACCATGCTGAAAATTTCAGAGATAGAATAAGGACAGAATAAGACTTGGAAGATAAATAAATAATTAAAATCCCATTATTATGGATAATACTATTAAGGTTGCAATGTCAGAAGGGGTGAATAAATTTTAAAAAGTAGCTTGCTAAGACTTAAAATAATGATTTGCTAAACATTGCATGATATGATTGAGTCTGATTTTTTTCAAAGGAAATTTTGATTTAAAAACATATAAATCCTCCTGTTTAGCTAACAAAGAGGATAACAATGCAAATGTTTCTGGCATTTCTTTAAATCTGTTCCTTGCTTTGAGAATTTCAGTGTTCTATCCTTAGAAATTGAAATAATTAAGACTTCAGTAAGACATCTGAATATATTTTTTTCAGAAACAGAAAAAAAATTGTTATTTCTTTGTCTTAATTTTTTCCAGAATTCATACCAGTTCTGATCCTGATTAATTGACTATGAAATGAATTCTAGTTAAATGAGATAGTAGGCCTTATAGTAGGTTCATAATTAAATATTTGAAATTTCTTACCTTCTCTTTTATTTTTCTTCTTTTCCCTTTCACGTCTTTATTATCCCACCTTGTACTTAAATAAACACTAAGCTAAGAAAATGTAGGAAGTACGTGTCAGGGTATTTTCCCTGATGTCTTTCCATCCAAAGTAAAAGATACCACATACCATCTCCTAGGACTTTAATCCTCTTTTCTTCAGATATGCCTTCATTATACCATTTTTTATCATTAAGAGGGATTATAAAGAGAAATTTGTTTTGCTCATGATCTATTGGATATTTTTGAAAAACTCACTGTAAAATTGTACACTATGAAATAATATATTAACACCTTACATAGAGATCATGTAAAAATACCATACTCTTCTTCACTATAAAAATACGTATTTCTCACCATTACCAGTATATGCATGCAAGTAGACACCGCAAAAAAATAATGATTAGATTATGATAGAAAATACAGAATTGGAGAGGAAAAGGAAGATTGTGACCCTACCTATAAAATTTATTATTTTTAGACATAATTCATTATGTTACCTCAGCTATTTTTTTATGTTAAATAATTTTAATTTTAATTTTTAATTTCAGTTTTGTTTTTTTGAGACAGGGTCTTGCTATCAGTTCAGGCTGGCCTTGAGCTCACTTTGTAGCCCAGGCTTGTCTGAAACTCATAATGATCCTCCTGCCTCAGCCACCTGAGGGCTGGGATTATAGGCGTGCGCCACGGTGCCGGGATCTAAACTTTTTTAAAAATTTATTCTAAAAATAAAAGAAGGAAAATATATTAACAGACATCCATTTGCAAAATAGCATAAGAACAATACAAGCAATACAGAGTTACTGACTCTAATAGGTTTATCCAATCCTCTCTCTGCAACCCCTGGGGTAGCTGAAGCTACAAGAATGTGTCACTATCCCGGATGAAACGTACCTCTCTCTTTTGTTTTATTTTATTTTGTCCCCTCCCCTCCCCTTCTCTCCTCTCCTCTCCTCTCCTCTGAATTCCTCTTCTCCTCTCCTTTCTTTTCTTTTTCTTTCTGTTCTTTCTTTCTCTCTTTCTCTCTTTCTTTATTTTCTTTCCAAGACTTTGCTGTGTTAACCAGAATGGTCTAAAACTCACAATCTTGCCAGATCCAGGATCTGCAGTGGCTGAGATCACAGGCGTGCATCCTCATGCCCAGCTCAATATTTTTCTGAAGATTTAATAAAACATCCATCTTTTCCTTACTCAATATTCAAATTAAGAGGAAAGTGGAAAAGGGATGGAAGAAAGAAAAAAAAGGAAAAATTAGGTCATAATGGAGCCATTCAAATATTGAAAAAGAACACGTGTGACTATCTGGTAATAAATTGTCTGCATTAATAAATAAATGGGTTATAAAACACATATATCCTTCAAGCTTATAGCAGTGTGATTATTAGACATTTAATGGAGCAGAATAACCATATTAAGAAATTAACTGCCTCATTTCTTTCTTGTAAGCTTCTCATAAATAATAAAATATATGCTGCATCTGCATTCAAAGAGGGTATGTAAAACTTAGAGTCTTCAGGGCTCCTTTGGATATAAAAAAAAAACTTTGTTTTCCAATAGTCTCAGAAACATGATGTCTTAGAAATACTTCTATGCTTCTTGTGCAAAGCTGACTTGAGGTTCATAGATAAAAAAAAACACCTAAAAGAGTAATTAAGTCATCCAAAATTACTGAAATAAATGAAGAAATAAAACAAAGTGTATGTACTATGAAGAAATATGTAAATTAATGTGTATATATTCACACTGCTTTATTAAAATATGCCATGAAGGCTCAGTACCGTGGTGCACTTCTGTAACTCCACCATGCTGGGAGTTTGAGACAGGAAGATATTGAACTTAAGCTCAGCCTGGTTATTTATGCAAGATTCTGTCTGATAATTAAAAAAAAACCTTGTGTGGGGGTTGTTGGCAATGTAGCTCACTGTAAATGCCCTGGGTTCAATCATTAGTAGCACCCAAAGTCATGAATTAATCAGTTAAAATGATGTTATATATGCAAACAAATCCCTGTGTTGTGCTGCTTAAAAAAATACCCTAGAAAGTCCTGTCTTGGAAGATAGAATAACTTTTAGGAAATTTCTGAACAAATAAAAATTCTGTCTTCAGCAATACACACACATGAACACTTCATGCATGAGGTAATTAATTTTATATAAAAACTTTGAAAAGCAAGCTTATATAAATAACATTAGGTTAAGTTGTATGACTAAATGATTCTATTGTGAACATCTTTTAGGTCATTGGAAATTCCGAAAAGAATCTTTCATCATGTGAACATTTTTAGTGCATGGTATGGTCCTGCCCCATTGTATGTAATTTTTTTTTAATCACTGGAACAATAAATGATATAGGAAAATGACCCTGGGTTTAATACTTTTACTAATAAATATTATCTTAGATGCTTGAAAGTGATGACTAGACAGTCTTAGAAGGTAACATGACAAGGTTATCCTGTGTTTGGAGAGACAGTGAGGAGGTAGGAGAACTAGGGTATGTGTTATCAGTAACAGAGCGTAGAGATAACATGCACGTTAGAAATCTAGTCCCAGTTGGTAGGGGTCCATAATAATAGTACAACTTTGAATTGAAGGAACCTGTGCATACACTGCAAATTCCATGAACAAGTTTGACAAAATGAGAGTGCTGGCTGTGGAACAACTTCCTTTGGAGTTGACTTTCTAATCTTGAGCAAAGATCCAGAGAACAGCACATATGATGGAAGAAAACCTGAAGAAAACACTTTCCCTGGTTATGTAAATTTAGAGTTTACTTGCCGTAAAATTAGAAACATCCTCACAACAAGAAAACCTCTGAATAGAAAGGTTAGATTGAGCCAGGGCATTTATCTCCTCTGTCTTTTAAAAGTCCGCACCCCACAACAAGAGAAAAGTAGCATAAAAAGCAAAATCTCAGAAAGGCAAATGAAAGGACAGGGAAAAGAGCAACAGGCTATTTTTGATAATATAAAATAGAGAGCACATGTCTACACCGAAGAAATACAGTTCAATTCTAGGACTTGAGAAAGCCAAAGAAAAACAAGAAGTGCAAATCAAAGAATTCCTGAAATCTCAAAATACTGTCTTTTTTTTTTTAAATGAATGACTACTTAGTCAAAAAAAGAAAATTGTTTTAAGTCTGTGATACCATAGATAATGTGATTTAAATACATTTTCCCTACTTAAGAAGTGAAGATTGAAGGCCAAAGTGCCAGTTGGATTTCTATCGACTGAGGAATTCGTGGGCGGTCCACAGCCACCTTGTCCCTGTGCCTTCACAGGGAAGGGAGCGAGTGAAAGTGAAATCACTGCTATCTCCTGCTGACGCGAGTTCCTTCAGACCAGAGCTATACCTTTATGAAAAAAGGAATGTCCCTTTTCTGCTAAAGGTTTTGTCACCAATTATAGCCATAGGGGCAGGGCTTTAACAAGAATTTGGGAAGTCAACAAGTTAGTATATTCACATTTTAAACCTTGTGCATCGCAGATCATTTTCCCCTGGTATGAAAAATGCATTTATTCTTTCCGAGACACCCAAAATGTGAGCATCAAATCACAAGTGTAAAGTAGTATCTAAACCTTATGGGTGAGACAGAAAGTGTGACGTATCCTGAGGTAACAGTGATTTGGAATTGTGGACTTGGAAAGCAAGACAAGTTGTGAGTTTCTGATATAAATATAAAGTTAAGAGAGGCAAAGGATAGATATTTTCATCATCTGAAAGAGAACATTTTCCCTAAATGTAGTTCTAACCCAACGTGGAAGAGACGCCATCCTTTGAAACTGAAAAAGAATCCTGCCTCCTGGAAACACACTGTTACCAGTCATTGAATCTGTTGCAATGCTGAATTTGGAAATCTTAATCCCTAAAACTCTGCTGCTAAACTAACTACCTAGGTGACACATTTTTTGTTACAGTACCTCCAACTGCTGAAGGCCAAACAGCTCTGAGAAGCATGGGGGTGTTGATATAGCAATATCTAACAGCTTTAACTGCAGATGTGGCTTTGGAATGGAGTAATAGAGACTGGACAAGTTTTGGGGTGCATGAATAATACCCTACAATTCTGTGACTATCCAGGTAATCAGATGAGGGCTCACAAGGAGAGTGAAAAACTGTAGAGAACAGCACAGTGTTCTTAGAGAAGTATAACTGGCATGATAAAAATATTCATAAAAATATAGATGGTAAAGGTCACTCTGATGAGAGCCCATGAAAAAACATGGCATATATTAATGAAAACTGGATGAAAGGTGATCCTAGCTATAAACAGAAATAACTTGATTGAATTCTGTTTATATACTACTGGTTTGTGCAAGGTTGATCTTTGATCTATAAAATAAGATATTCTGCTGAAAAAAATGTCTAAGCAAAATGTTGAATAAGGAACTTCGCTTCTCTTGAATGTTGGAATAAAATACTATAAGAAGATAGAAAGAATTTAAGGACGGAATGTTTAACCAAATAAACAATCTAAATGTTAGGAATATTCTCAGCTTATCCATATTCAAAACAATGATCAAATGTTTTGGAAGAAAATGTTGTATGACTAATCCGGAGTCTGATAAAAAGATTAGAATCTTCTTTTGTGGAACCTAAATAGTATTTACCAAGACAATCGAAGAGTATCCTAGAAAGTATTTCTAACAGATTTCCATCAATATTTGAAAATTCTCTCTCGCTCTCTCTGTCTCTCTGTCTCTCCTTTTTCCTTTTCTGGTAGTGGAGAGTGAACCCAAGACTTTCACACTGAGGTATATCCATAGCCATTTGAATTTCTATGAGGAAATCTTCTTAAGTCACTACGCTACCCAAATTGGCCTCATACTTGAGATCCATCTGCTCTACACTCCCAGAGTACTAGGATTGCAGCTGTGTACTGCTATGCCTGGCTTCTAGTTTGTAACAGTGTGTTTCTCATTTCTGTCTGTGTTCTCACTAGAAACCAAGATTTTGTCAGGTATATACTTCTACTAACATTGTGATCACCATTGAAAATATTGTCTCTAAGAAGACATAGAACTCCTCTCTAGCTCATTTTTTTTTAAATTTTCAGATCATTTCATCTATTTCTTTAATGTTTATAATTATGCCATAGCAATTTAGATTTGGACTTATAAAAACACTCATCCATTCCTTAGCTTCAAAATTGAATCCACGTTGCTAGCTATTTGTTGCACAAAATCCTGCCCCCCAAATACAGTCACCTTATGTTAGGATTTCAACAAATGAATTTTGAAGGAAGACAATTCAGTCCATAACAATCTACACAAAAGTAATTAACTATCTCACCAATTTTCAAAAAATGAAGAAGATAGTTTTCACTCTAGCAGCAGTTGGTTGTTAATTCTTAGAAAAAGTAAAAAGAAAAATCTCTGAATGTAAAGCCTAATCATACGGAAGGAATTTTGAGACATTCACACTTAATCTAACATCACAGTTTCTGGACCTATGGTCAGGTATTTTCCTCCTAAAGAAGCTATAGAAAAGCTGGCAACGTTTTTACAGGAAGGGGGAAATACTTTACTTATATAAGGACTGATAATGTGAACGTCATAGCAAGAATGTTCTATGAACTAGAGCCAAGTTCTAATGTTTTATCCATGGGCTTAAAGATTTCAAACAGATTTTAATGCCACATTTCTAAATACGTGCAAAAATCCAAGAATCTCTAGACAAATATTTGAAAAATTGCCTACTAAGAGAAAGAAATTAAACAAAATAAGAAAATACAAATGGAAGGAGACTAAATTCACAAAAGAAGACTATACCTGCAAAGAACAGACATGTAAGAATCCAAGAGACCATATAAGTTATTTTTCTCCTCAGTAAAAACAACATATTACTTTAAAATTTTGTTATAAAAAGTGTGATTGATAATGTAAAATATGGTGAGGAAAATTAAAAATGCAATCAGCTTGAAAATTAGTATTGTACAAATTGCCTAGATACTAGACCAAAGGAAAAGAAGTTGTGCAAAAATTATAAAATAAAATTTGGAGAAAATAACACAGACAAATCAAGAGTTCATGGATCAACAGAGATAATAGGAAGGAAGAACTCATCAAGGAAATAGTAACAAATATGTTCCAGGACAAAGAGTTTCTAAAGGGAAAGAGCTAAACAATGATGTGTGACCTCAGACATGCGGAAACACAATTGTAAACTTCAGCAACCCAGCGGGAGGGGTGCAAAGGATGCAGCAAGGCTTTCTTTTCTTTTTCTAATTTTATTTTAAAGATAGTAAACATTTAAAACAATGAAAATGGTACAGAATTTCAAAGTAAGATAATAGGAAATGAGCAAAGGTTATTATATTGCATATTGTTATCCTTAAAACAGCTGTTCAGATTACCACATATAGACATAAAATTGATCAAACAATTAGGCGTGAGCTATTCCTTTCAATAAACCTATGGAAATTAGTAGTACAATTAACTTAGCTGTCTTGGAATATATATATTTCTCTCCTTTCTTTTCTCCTTTCTCCTATCCCAGTTGTTCTTTCCTTTTGAGCAGTTTCTTTCCCTTTCATATGTCTATTGCACCTTTTGGATCTTATTTACTCTTTTAGTTTCTTACACCAGGAAGACAACACGATGTTTACACATGTGAGTAAGATTTATTTCCCTTATGAGTATGCTCTCTATTTGCACCCATTTTCCTATAAATTCCCAGAGTTTATCTTTCTTTATAGTTGAGTAATATTGCATTGTATAAAAATATCATATCATTTTTATCCACTCTTTGGCTGATGGGCATTTGGGTTGTTTCCAAAATATAGCTATGACAAACAAAGCTTTCTGCAGAGAAAATCTGTTTCAGATGAGAGATGAAAAAGTATAATGCTGCCACAGTTTTTCAAAAACAGTGCATTAGATTAGAAGACAGTGGAGTAAAATTAAAATTTCTGCACTGTTTTCAAACAAAAGGTAGTGTGTCTAGCCAAGTTGACAATTAAGTCTATGGTTAGAATGAAAGGATTTAAGCATCTAGGTGCAAATAAATTGCCTTCTCCTTTCCTGAGAGCTACTAAAACATGTACCCTAGCACCTACATTCCTCTCCCCCCACAATATGGAGGAACAAAGATTAGAAATGAGGTCTAAGACCATGCATATTTCTATTTAATTGTCCTTAAACTTGTAAATAGGATGTGTATTATTCATAAATAATGAAAGCAGGGAAGAAAAAATATATCTGTAATGTAAATTCTTGGCATAATTACCAACTTATAAGATGGCCCTAAATATCACCTTAATCAAATGTTTAAAAACTACAAAACTTGACCAGTAAGTAACTTCTTCTATTCTAAAGCTTTTTTTTTTTTCTTTTTTGTACCATGAATCAAATTTAGGACCTTGTGCTTTCCAGGTAGGTGCTCGCACCACTAAGCTATGTCCCTGGCCCTAAAAATTCTTTGTAACATTTGTAAAGACTGATTAACTGCACATTTTATGCAGAACTGTGTTTCTGAACAAGCTATATAGAAATCACACCTCTTCTGTCATTTACTAAAATGTATATCCAGTACGCCTTATCACCACATTTGTTTACTTTTAGAAAACTGTACTTCTTAAGACTTATTTTGCTGGGGATGTAGCTCAATGGCATGTATGTGCCTGGCAATTGCAAGGTCCTAAGTTTGATTCCCGGTGGAAAAAAAAAAAAAAAGACTTATTTTTGAATCCTGAAACAACAGGCAGAGGTTTAGGTCACAAATACTAAAAATCAATTCCAACTTAAAAGAGTTTATTAAAGTTATATTGAGTAGTGTCCAGAAATGTGTAGGGCTGAGAAACCATCCTTAGAATATACACAAGAATGAAGAAAATCATGGAACAGCTAGACACAGAGCATCTAGTAGAGTCCAGAATTAAGGCTACATATGCCAGGCCTCTCCTCATTCATTAGAAGCTGGATACTTTTGCTGGGATTGCTAGTTGCTTCCATTATTTTGGGTTCAATAGCTTGTGATTCGGTTTGGTGTACCACAATGAGTGAAATTCACACTTCTTGGGGCAACAAAAGCTGGGTGCAGAATGTCTGGCATTTAGTGCTTTTGCAATGGAACTGGTCTGTAGCCTACCAAGATATTCATATTATGATATTATGATAATGGGTAATGTACTTGTGGAGTTCAATTACTAGAACCATAGGATGGCAACAGTTCACAACATCTGAGTTTGGTAGTGAAATATTTCTAAACTAACACAGAACTTCAGGGAATGTAAAAATCCCCTTAGATACCTTAACCTTTTTTCCTGTGTATAATCTTACTTTCAATGGATTCATTTTTGCATTTTCTTCAAAATTTTTATTTCCTTAATGATGCATATATTGAAGCTCTTTAACATCGATGCTACAAGAATGGTCATTCTGTGCTTAAGCCGTTCCCATACACACATACACACACCAACAGGTTCAGGAAATTTACACATATATCAACTTTTCAAAAGTTCTGCTTGTACAAGGCCCTGTGGTTCCAGTGAAAATTCTAGTATGTAATTTGTTCACCTTTCCCAGTGAATCAATACACAGCTAGTCAGAGAATTGTTCCACAGATTTTTTTTTTTTCCTAACAGTGGGCCAAAGTAAAAATGCTTTCTCTGGAATATGAATCTCAGACTCAATCAGGGGTAACACTGGACCTGTCAGTAGCTCTGAAGGGAAAGAGAATACATCCGTGCATGGGGGATAATCACCTGTGAAGGGCACGTATAACAAATGGGCAGAAGAAGGCCTGTTGGTGTCCTATTCAATGGTTTCTTCTTTCTGTTTAGTTTTCAACAATTTTTTCAATCACAACTGATGTTCTAATATTCTTCCCATAAATTACTCTTCCTGTCAAAAACAGTGCTATTGATTTTCTGCCACTTGTAACTCAAATTGCTAACTCTCACGATGAATTACAACTCAGGACCCCTGCTGTACTGATGGATTTCAGGTATAAATTTTATTTTTCCATCTTCATCTTCCTTTTCTCGTTAGTGGAGATTCTTCTGCTCTACTCACCAGATATAGAGTATAATCTTTCCGCTTTTTTCTTCTCCTTTATCAGAACTATCCAAGGTAAAAAAACAAACACCCCAAAACAATAAAAACACATTGTCTAGTAGTGGCATGACCAAGCAACTCTACCTGTTGTGCTTTTTGTTCTTAAGGTAAAAGCACTAATGATTTGAGTTTATAAAAGAAGCAAAGCCAAACTCTACCCTTCCCATATGAGTAGTAAACCTTAGACTAAGAGAAATATCTTTCTTTATTTTTTTGCTTTTTTTAAATGAAACTTGTGAGTTTGACTTGGCTATGGTTTATGAAATCTGCTTTACCATAATTACTGTTCTAACAGGTAGATCAAAGGTCAAAATTCAGCGTAGTTTGAGGAAAATTTCTAGGTTTCTAAATATTCCCTGATCTAGCCCTGTAAGGAAACTTTCCTTGGGGGGACATTAGACATCCAGTGAGAAAGTTTATACCCTGATCCTAATTAAGGTCCATGAATCTTATATATTAAATCTAAAGTTGAGGGCCAAGTTGGCAGCGAATTGATAAAATGTCATCTTTGGCAGCACAACAACATTAGAGATCTTTACTGCAGTTTAATATAGGGTCAGAAATGTTTAGCATTTTGTTCTGCATATGAATGTGTTCTCCACTTCACTGGGAACCACACACAGTATTATTTAATTGGAAAGGAAGGAAAAACATTTTTTTTTTTTGTTTTTGTAGGTAAGAAAGCCGTGTCATCCATTACCTGATCACTAGTCAGAGATTTAACAGATGTGTTTTGAGTAAACTGTCATGGAGTTCCTTGTGCAGTGCTGGGAATGACAGAAATACAGTGTGTAGCCCTTCCGTAGTGAGTTTAGCAGAGAATCTCATCAAGTCTGATCTGAGAATTTTACCTCTTAGCCAACGTTATCTTTAAGATTTTTGCCTTGAATGCTTCTAAAAATACGCAAATATTATTTCTCACTGCTTCCATTTCTTCTACGTGCTAAGTAATATTTGTTTTTTGTTTGTTTGTTTGTTTGTTTTGTTTTGTCTTTTTGAGACAGGGTCTCTCTATGCAGTTCAGGCTGGCAATGAGTTCACTTTGTAGCCTAGGCTGGCCTCGAACGAGCAACAATCCTCTTGTATCAGCCTCCCAAGTTTTGAGATTACAGACATGTGCCAGCACGCCCAGCTTTCCTAAGTAATTTTGATCAAATCTTTCTTACTGACTGTATGAGGTGGTTGTAAATATCAGCTGAGATAATACCTGTGAAAATACTCTGAAGTGTGCAAAGTGATGTAAATGAACAATCAGACATTATTATTGACATGTCCCTATGATAGCGAACAACAAAATACAGTTCTGAGAGGTACAAGTAACCATACTATTTGAGACACCTTACATTGCCCACACATTTACAAACGAAGGAAATGATGGTAACTCATTGGAAAGGTGGGTCTTCCACTTGACTGATTTGCATATACGTTATTGAGTGTCTTTAAAAAGAAGATTGCCTATTTCTCAACTAGAAAATTAGAAAAGGAACATTTCCCAAGAACGCTTATCCATACTTTTCCAGTCGTGCAGGCCACCCATAACTCCCCAGTCACCTTCCTCCTTGGTGATGAAGTGTACAACATGATCTACAATTGCTTGAGCTTCTGCTCCTTTCTTCTGTACCCAAATGATATTCTTTCCATTAGTATTACTTACTTATTCACCTCTAAAAATGTTTTGCAGACTGGACAGTCTCCTAGGTACTAGGAATAGAATACTGAACATACCTGACAAAATTTCTAACAATATGATTCTTAAAACATCAGATTTTTTAAAAGAGGTTCATACAGAATAGCAACAATTAACATCCTATCTTGCATTTCCAGAAAAGACTGTTGAAAAGATCTATCCTCTCCCCTATGATTTATATAAGCTTCTCGGATGGTCTTTTCATTTACCTTTGCCAACACTAGATAAAGGTCCTCTAAATTCTCACTTTTGACTTTATAAATATTGGCTGAGCAGCTTGAAGAAAACACAGGACCTGCTCCCTTGAATTACCCAGACTTCAGCTAACCTCCTCTTCTTCCAGAAACTTTGGAGCTTAGATCAACCGTCACCTAGAGACAGCTCACAACCTCTTAAAGCTCTTCCTGGGAATGGGGAAAATTGTAGCCAACTGATTTTCAGACTAAGGACTTCTATATAGAACATATAAAGAATTAAAAATATACAAACACCTCCAAATTCAAAGACCCAATACAAAAATGGGCATATGAGATGAATACACACTTCTCAGATAAAGAAATGCAAGTGGAAAATACATGGCAAAATGTTCAACATCACCAGTCATTTGAGAAATGCAAAATAATACAACCCTGAGATTCCATCTCACCTCAGTAGGAATGGCTACCATCAAGAAATCAATCAATAACAAATGAAGGAGAGGATGTCGGGAGAAGGAACCCTTCCCACTGTAGGTGGGAGTGTAAACTGGTTAAGCCACTGTGGAAATCAGCCTGGAGATGGATCAGTAAACTAGGTCTGGAGGTCCCACTCAATCCAGTTATTTCCCTTCTGTGTATTTTTCCAGAAGAACTGAAAACATCAGAGCACAGCAATATATGTGCACCCATGTTTATAGCAGCGCAATTCGAAATAGCTAAATCATGGAAGCAACCCCAATGCCCATCCACTGAGGAATGGATAAAAAGTTGTGGTATGGTTATATAATGGAATATCACTCAGCTATAAAAAAAAATAAACTTGAGTCTTTTATAGGTAAATGGTCACAACTAGAGATCATACTCATAAATGAAGTAAATCAGACCACTTATATAAACACCATATTGTCTCACTAGTATAAGAAGCTTAGGGAGTCAGTGAAGTCTGAGGGATGCAATGCATATTGTGAAGGGGAAGGAAGTTTCTCAAGGGGGAGAACTGCTGGGATGGGAAAAAAGAGAAAGGAAAAACTAAGGCAAAATATGTACACAGGTATATACAGGATAGCTAAGATAGTTGTACTACTGATTTCTACTACTTTATTGAAAGGAACAGTTAATGTTTAGTTGTTTGATCAATCTTACACGTCTATATTTGATCATCTGAGTAACCAGTTTAAACATGTCAATATGTAATAAACTACTCTTGTAAATTCCCTCTCATTTTGTCTGCAAATATGTACTGCTTGTATTGTTTTTGTGTGATTTTGTAATTGTGTGTCTGTTATGTATTTTCTTTCTTTTATCTTTAAAGTAATAAAAAGGATAAAATGGGTTTTCTTCTAGTTTCCTGTTAAGCAGCCGCTTCACGCTTCTCACTATGTCTCCGTTTTTTTCTAGCTTTGTTTGCCTTGTCTGTAAAATGAAACCTCTTTTTTGACTGGATGTTGAGTTGCACGTATTTTTCATAGAGCACTGTCTTTACTGCGATCATTCTCTCTCTCTATTGCACTATTCCCTTCCCCTCCTCTTGGAGTTATACTTTTGAGTTTCTCCTAATTTAAGTCTGGCTATTTTTTAACAGAGCTTACATAAAAGAAACAATTATTATTTCACATGCTGTATATTCATATAATATCTTCTCAGAGTCCTGGATCATAATGTTTCTCAAACATCGATGATAACTGCTTAGTACCTTATTCTAGTTTTACCACTTATGTCCTTATATCCACTTATATCCTTAATGCCTAGGAATTGGTCCTAGATGGGAAGATATGCAAGTCTTATCGCATGACCCAAAATTTATTAGATCGTCATTATTGCCGGAAACCCACATTGAAAGGCAAGACAATTCAGGATTCACTCTTAGGAAGAAATCAAGCTTTGCACATTTGGTTAATATGTACACACTTACTCCTAAATTCCACATATTACCCTCCATGAGACTCAATCCTAGTTTTGTTTATTCTCTTCTTAGTTTTTGTGACATTTATATCACCTTTTTAAAGTTTTGTTGACTAACATCCTGGACTTTTCCTCCTTATATAAGCTACTAGCTGCCTACAAATTTCCTTCAGCCTATCAGTAATAATGGATTTCCTTCTTTAATTTTCTCATTTTGTTTTAAACACACACACACACACACACACACACACACACACACACACACGCATACAGACATACACACCATTATTAGATGAGCACACAGAATATCATTGTTTGATTATCTGAATGGTTAGTGTTTGTATTTTTTGGCATATGTAATAGGTAAAATTGTTTTCTGTTAGTGGCAGATAAATCCATGAGTAATAAAACTATCATTTTGCTTTGAAAATCATTTTTATTGTTTATGTGTTGTTTTGTTTTTATCTTTGTTATTTTGTATTTTTTTATTCTTATTAAATTTTTTAAAAAATGAAAGGACTCCTTGCTGCAGAAACCATAATTTTCATTTTTAAACAACTTATGCAGATTATAATAATCACTACTCCTAACTTTTTTTTTTACCTGAGCTTTAGAGCTTCCAAAAACTTTGAAGTAGAAGCAGATAATGAAAATAAATGCTGATTTTAAATTTGACATTGTAAGTTGGAAATTTACATGAGGAAGTCTTGTTGATACTGAATCTGGTGGGATTGAAAAAATGGTGTCTGGAAATGAAAAAGAAGATTATTTAACTAACCTTTAGAAAGTTAAAGTTTGTGATTAGATGTTAATTATTTCTCTTACTTAAAAAAAATTTCCCCTAAAAAATGAACTGAGTATAAACATTTGCAAAGGAGGCATAATGCTTTTATGTTCTTGCATTTATATGTATGCTACAATGAGCAGAATGCAATAAATTATAAAACGCAGATTAAATGAATGATATACAGAAACTGCCTCCTACATCATTTTTTTCTTTAAATTTAAAGAAGTGAGGATTGATGTTTTACCATTTTTCACTGCGGTTCAAATGTTTTTCCCTGACCTCTGTGTTATGCTGGATACTATCTTCTTTCAATATGAAAAATGGAATGGCAGCTGAAGTTTTTTTTTTTTTTTAGATTTCTAAATCATCTACAAATAGGGAACCATCTGCTGCTATCATGTAAACAGGCCAAGAGGACTGGGCAGAGGAGAACACGTCTGGCATCATCCCCTCATAAGCTGGCTCAGCTCTCCGCCAAGCCCCTGCCCCAGAGGTGCGGAGGACCCGGGGACACCGTTTCTGGCGAGCCTTCTCTGAGCGTTCCATGGGCTCGCTGGTGCTGCACAGCACCAAAGAACAGCTGCAGGGAGCGGGGGTGGTACTGCGGCTTGTGAAATGAGATATGGGCTTATGTCAGAGTCATTAAGCTTTTCTGATAAATGAGCTGCAAATTAATTGCTGGTTCCACTAATTAATTTATTTGGGTTGCTGAAAGCCTCCAGCCTGGATATGGCTCTTAGCAGCCCGGAGTGATGCTCCAACCTTGAGTAGTACTGTTTCCTCCTCCAGATAAAGCGTGTGCATCCGGGCTTACTACTTACTGGAGCTTTTCAAGACACAGCAGCAAAAGATAAATAAATAGATAAATAACGCAGAATACATTTGTACTGAGAAATATTTTAGTCCTGCTTTTCAGAATCAGAAGAGTAATCAACATGCAAATCTTCATAAATTGTTATTAGACAGTTTGGGGAAGGCCCAAAGTGCTATTATCATGCCTCTGTGAAACTGTAGTTGTTTTAATATGCTAAATATATATCTCTAGTCTAACGGGGAAGATAAACCAACTGTCAGGATATGAATGTTTTTCTGTTTCAGAAGCAAATCTGAGCGCTTATGAGAAAGCATACACATATGCAGCCGTATGCGTGCACACAAATGCAAGTGTATCTTTGCAAGTGTACATACCTGACGCTTTTCATTTGTAAAGTGAGGGTAACGCCTCAATAATTGTATTCAGCATGTATCGCAGGATTATTAAATAACAAGTAAAAGGGAACCTGTTATAAACATAAACTCAAAAATCCCCATTATACACATGTTTAAAATAAAATTGCAGCCATATAATTAAAATGTAGTTTTGCATTGTCTTTGTAATCTGACATGAAGAAGGTAAATTTTTCTCAAAAATATCAAGTGCAGAAAGAGTAGAAATTAAAAGTTCCCGAAGCCCTTTGTGTACAGAAAAAACCATATATTAACAGGTTTCATTAAACAAATATGAAATCATAATTTATACACTATTTGCTAAGTATGTGTTTGTTTTTACAGGATATACACACTGTGGATATTCATGTGTGATGTATAATATATTTTTTTTTCTGCTTAAACAGCAGTGACTTTAATCTTTCTGTGTTAGTTCATGTAATTATCTTTCTTTTGATCACCTTATGACCCTCTGCTTTATGGATGAAGGTAATATTTTTAATTAGAACCAATAAATGGACAATATGTATGTTCCATCACTCAACTCTTAAAGACACATCTATATTGCTAATCTTACTGTGTAATGTCTTTATAACTGTGTGGACTATTTCTGCACAATAAACTGAAAAAATTAAAATATTTTTCTACAAGGAAGCAGATACTCACTTTGAAGACTGAACAATGAACTATTTTATTTGTCTAGGCAGTAAAAGAGAATTTTGGAAATGTTAAAGCAAAAGTTGGTAGTTAAGGGAAGATTATGCTTTATAATTAAATTTATATACCTTCTTCAGCTTTTCCATAGACATTCAATGTATTATATGTGATTACCTTTCCATGAATATTATCTTTCTTTAAGGGTATATACTATATCATTATTACACACTCTATGATATATCATGATTATATATATATATTTGGTAGTCAGTAGAGAATATCACTTGTGGGTACATGTTTACTTGAGACCTGTAGCTTAATACTGCCTAGTATTGCAAAACTTAGACTGCATATAATTAGCCCTAGCAAATATCAAAATTCTAATTCTGAGGTACCATATAAGCTGAATATGCATCTATTTTTTACTGTATTAAAGTTGAAAAATTATAAACAAAATCATCCCAAGTGAGACACAATCTATAATAATAATACAATAGTCTTGCGTTAGAGCTAAAAACTCTTTTGGAAGAAATACTAAATAAAAATGGGGGCCTGGGATATAGCTCAGTGCACAGCACCTGCCTGGCAAGAGCAAGATCCTGATTTCAATTCCAGGTCCAAAAAAAAATAAAAATGAAAATAAAGAAAAGAAAATAGAACTATAGAACTATCCCTGATTTTTGTCTTAGCATGAGTAGTCAATCACTATGTTTGCATAAGAATGTACCTTCCTGGCTATTCCAAACAATGGCAAGATCTTTGAAGTATTCAAAATCATGTCAAAGTAAGATATTGGAACTTTTTTTTCTCCTTTTTAGTTTGAGGACAATGGAAAATAATAAAAAATTAGAAATGATACCAAATTTCAAAAAACAAGATGATAGGAAATCAACAATGGTTGTTATATTGCATATTGTTGTCCTCAAAGCTGTTGTTCAGATTGCCAGATATAATCATGCAAAATTGGTCAAAACATGAGGATTCACTGTTCCTTTCAACAAACTAATTGAAATTAATACAATTGTGTGTGTGTGTGTGTGTGTGTGTGTGTGTGTGTGTGTTATGGTTTATACATTGTGTCAACTTGGGGAGTCTATAGGTTTGGCTGAGTGAGTCAGCAGGAAGCCAGGGTGCTTACTTTGTGTACATCCTGAGCCTATAGAAGAGGTCATGGAGATTATGTGAGTGCTACATGCCCCCTGAGTGGGGTTAAACTGTTTACAAGGGAAGGGAAGGAAAGAGGCTGCTTGCAGCCATTCCTCCCTTTTTGCTGGTTGCTTTTGCTGTGCTCTGCTGTCCTGAACCTTGCCCTCTGCCATGTGTCACTCTGCCTCCGAACCAGAGAAGTATGGACTGAGACCTCCACGAACTGTAAGCTAAATAAACTTTTCCTTCCTTCATTTTGGGTGTTGGGTATTTTGTCTCAGCAACGAGAAAAAGTTAACCAAGACAGTGTGTGTTGTGTGATAGGAAATTTTTTAATTGCATTCAAGATAAGTACAACTGGAACCTTGCTGATGCCAAATATTTGAGATAGGAAGGGCATATATCTCTTTCTGGTATAT
The DNA here is from genome assembly GCA_004027595.1 of Dinomys branickii. Lineage (NCBI taxonomy): Eukaryota > Metazoa > Chordata > Mammalia > Rodentia > Dinomyidae > Dinomys > Dinomys branickii. Next base: position 63,500 of record PVLD010005062.1, on the reverse strand, counting down.
CCATGTCCTCTGGCCTCCTTTTGTTCTCCATAACTATTTACTTGGCGCCAGTCGCCAAAACCCAGATTTCACTAATTATTCACAAGTCAGGGGGCTTGAATGCTTTTTGGAAGGTTTGCAAGTTGACTGCTTTGTTCCCTAATCAAAGGCAGCTGCATGACATTTTTCCCAGGAATATTAACTCCTAAATTTTCCAAGGTAGCACCTGGAGATACAGATATTTGCCTCTCCATTTTTCAAGCAATACATTGTTTTGAATCTCATCTGTAATTTAAATGATTTAAGTCTCTGTGTCATTTGAGGAAAGATGATAAATTAGAAAGAGTACCAGAAAGAATTTCTTGATTGCAAAACATTAAAGTTTTATTCTATAGTTTCAAAAAAGATTTTCTTCTTTGCCTTCGTGACTCTGATTGTATTACTTAAATTTTGTTTTTCTGATATAACGTTCGCTTGTGCACTTACTTTTTTATCATAGAAAGCAATACTTGTAAAGCTTATGAGGCCAGATTTAAATTTAAGCTCTGTGACTCGTGCAACCTTGGATATGCCACCTTAACTTATCTGTGCTTTCATATTCTTACAAAGCACTGTAATTTGGTTTGCAAAATAAGTTGAAAAATATTTCCCAATATTACATAACAATATTGATCTTTGTCTGCAAATTGAACTGAAAAACATAACAAATTTGTGTAGAGTGATTCACGTTTCTATGAAGAAATAATATTTTATTTGCAATTTAATTTATTTGGAGAGTACAACTGTATATTTTTTGATAAGTGATTTTGATTACAAATCATATTCTTCAATGTTGATATATGTAATATATTTTAATATAATTTAATGTATCTAATATTGAAAACAAAACTATCCAACACAAAACTTTTCTGAATATAATGTTTTAATGCCTATGCTGTAATTACACCACATTTATAAAACTTAATAAAATACTTGTTCACTTAGTAAACCCCTAATGCTTACCATTCAATCTCAGAAAACCACAATCTGGTCATTTCTTCAAAGAAAGTAGGTTTACTGTTAATGCTTCAAACTGTCCATGTGGGTAGCTGGAGTTGAATTCATTCTACATCTCTGGATGACAAATTCAGTTGATCAGGTTGACAATGGGATATTTAAATCCCTAGGACTCTCACTGTGTTTTAGATGTATTAACTAATTGTGGGAAATTGCTTACCACTACTAGTTCTATTTTCCAGATAAGAAATGTGTGGTACAAAGTGAGTTTGAAATTACCCAGAGTTACAATTGAAAGCCCATCAGGGCCAGGTGGATGATTGCCTTAACAGATGTCCTTCCCCACTATTCTCTAGGGTCCAGGGTTTCATACTAAATCTTAGGCACTCACATTTTTACTAAGTTTAAACTTACATCATGTAGTAATAAAATCACATGTTATCCATTTACCGGGTTTACAAATATTTATTTGTGTTATCTCTATTTTAACTGAGAAATGGATTTTTTCTGTCTAAACAATTTATTTGAAAGAATATATGGATAATGTTATAAATCATAAGTTTTGACAGAGTTAGAATTTCTCAAAACATTTCACAATGTATCTAATTAGTGTCCATGTGAAATAACTGACTATCTCTCCTCCTTCCTTAAGGGTAGTAGTATAAACAAATGAGTGATCAATTTAAAGATGTTGAGAACCCTTGCAACAGAAAAACGCAATCCCATAATTTTAAGATACTTGCTTTGTCAGAAAATCTTTAAAGAATTATTGCCACGTTCTTAATGGCACCTAGAATATATTTTGAAAAAAGCTATCCATCTTGTCAGGGGGATTTGTACTCTCTCATACATGATTTTTGATTTATTTAGATATTTTTTAAATTTCATTTTGAAGAGAAAAGAACAAGGACAAATTTACAAATGCAAAGACAAACAAAACCACACAAAATGGTAAGAGTTATACAGAATTTCAAACAAGCTGATTGGATATTAATGATGGTTCTTGTATGACGTATTGTTATCTTCCAACTGGTGAGTCAGATAAACAAATATAGGCATGTAACGTTGATCAAACAATTAAACGTTACTTAGACATTGAAAATCCCCTAAAATCTGGAATTATTTGTTCCTTCCCACTTTCTAGTCCATCTTTGGAATTAATAGGTGTGGTGATAACCGGGAATCCTTGGGATTATCATCCACAAATTCTAATTTGCTGCTTAATGCACCCTATCAGATATGTTAGTATCTGTGGGCCAGTACGGCAGAATTAAGATCTGTTTATATCATTGTGATTCACACTGACAGGAAAGTAAAGGAATTTCTATGATGTTAGGTGAAACATATATAATTAAAATGCATCCTAGAAACTCAACTTTTTAATATTGTGTACGGTCATAGGCAAAAACAATCAAAACTGCCCAACTTTACTATTCCGAAAGGAAAAAGATGTCATTTGTTCTTTAAGCCTATGATAGTGTATTGTGAAAGGCAGTGATCTACCTATGGCTTGTGCATACATGAAGTTCAATAAATATTTGTTGAGTGAATCAAAGAAAGAAAGAACCAGGCTCCAAATCTCAAATATAATACTGCCTGAGCAGCGACAAAATCTATAAACAACTGAGCTATCTTTATATTCACTCAGCGTGGGACGGACCATGAATCCTTTCAGTGTTATCAACCTGTGGAGTTTTAATCATTATCAGTGAGCCATCTCATTATAGAAACCCCATTGATATATAAAGCATAGCAGAAAATCTTAGACCTTTTCTTTGTTTTGTAAAATATTTTTGTAAAATATCCTATGCCTTTCGAGGCATTTTTTCTCATTCAGTTGGACTGCAATAACTCACAGCACTCACATTACAGCTCCTGCAATTATCTCTTTGATTTCAAGTCCACTAGTTGCTCTTCCTTCTGCAACCTTTCCCGTTTCCAGAGACATCAGTAGGGGCAAACATATTCCACCTCTTCTCATTTTTCACGTCTACTTCTCTCCCTCTCCTTTTACCTTGCTCATTTCATGGTCATAATTCCAATTATTTTTCTCAAAGGACGGGGTTTGTGAATGTTTGTCTTAAGCCAGGTATGGCTTCTATGAAGTGTCCAGTTTTATGTTTTTCTTTAAAGTTCTGCAAATATTTTTCTACTTCAATCTACCCTAAGAAGTTAATGCATGACCTGAACAACACAACTCTGGTTCTATCTGCATGGAGCCCTGCTGAGTCTTCCCAAAGAAGCTGTCTTCTGATTCTCTGGGAACTGTTGATGTACCCACTGGTCAGAAAGAGGACAAGGAATTAAAATGTCTGATTGGCAACCTGCTCATCTTAATTTATCAACCACAGCAGTGAAGCCTGTTCAACTCCAGCTACCTATTTTGGGCAATCTGAGCACTAACACTTATGTACTTTTTTTTAACGACTCCTGGGGTAAATTGTTTTGTAAATTTGTTTGGTCAAAATGGTAATGTTTTATGGCTCTGCTACGCTTGATCAATAACCAAAATGTTATTACCTATCGTCACATAGATCAGGAAATATCTGAATTTTATAACTTTTTACCTAAACTGTTCTTGATTTAGTTTCTCCTAAATCTGCCTTCTAGAATTTCTAGAATCACCATCTATGTCCTTTAGATTTCTTGAATAATTTAAAATGTAGGGTTTCATTAATGATTCACTTTCACTACATTTCTTACTATAAGAGGCTCTTCACTTTCCTGAAATTCACGGGCTTGAGGTAGGATCCACAACTTCTCAGGCATAGACAGGGTTATTACTATTTCCTCTAGAGATAACTAAAATAAAAAAAACAGAGCCTACTTCCATATCTATGTATATTTAGACAGTCTCTGATGTCCTCATGCTTGATATCTACTGTTGAATTGGTGCCCATTCTTCATGCTTGGAGGACCTTTGTGACCCTTAACTCTGCTCTCTACCTGCTCCAAATTCTACCATCATTTATTGATGACATCAGCGCTAATAGACAAGGCTCATTCCAAAACTCAGTCCTTTGTTTATGGATAACTTGAATTCCAATAAATAGAACAAGTAAATTTTCATGGAAGAGTTTCAAAAATGAAAGGATATGCTATTAGTAACTAAATCAAGAAAATAGTAATCTATTAAAATTTAGGAACAACTCAGTATTATACGTGCTCTCAACAATGATTGCTATCTTCACGCCAGTTAAGTAGTCAAAAGAAAATGACTAGTGCTTGTGATTTTATCATTCAATACAAGATAGATAACAGGTGATAGATAGATGCATGAGTTAATAGGTTCAGTATCTAATCATACTCTCATACCTTCTCTGTCATCCAAACTTAAAATTCTTTAATCCGGAATGTTTGTATGACACATATTTGTATATTACGATGTCTAGAAATCAATGCCTTTGGCTTATACTCAATTACTATAACTTGCAGTATCTTTATCTTTTTTTATCACATTTTAATCCCATTTGATTTTCCTTTAATGTGTTTTTACATTTAGAATTCACTATACAGCTCTCTCTCCAACTGCATATTAATGGCTCCTTTTAATCATTTTTTTCTCACATAATTAAAAAAGTCCACACTACTTGATCAATCCAACTCTCATAGGTTTTTGCATCCCATTCTTTTCTAAAACTTTCTGATGTAAGCACTTCTAGATTCTTAATTTTTAAGCCTCTTTTATCCCAAATTCCCTCTACCTTTAGTTACCATAATCTTTGTTCTCTCCTTTTTGTTGTATGCTATTACATATAGTACATACTGCACTAGACATACGAATATAATTGAAAGACATTTTATAATTATCTGTACATTATTTTTCATTGCTAATATTTGAAGACTGTGGAATCTTCCATAATTTAGACTTATTCATGCTTATTTTCCCAACATCTGCAAGAGTACTTGGAACACAGGCAGCGCCTAATAAATATTGCTGACTGAATTAATGCCTGACTATCTTCCTATAATTTAATAAGCTTTTAAATCATTATTTGCTATCATTTTATATGGGATGATTTAATTCTTGCTCCTTGTCTATTATTAGTTATCTTCCTTTGAACTTAATCATGAAGTACTTGAAGATGAGTAAAATGCCTCTTTATGACACTTGTAATTTGACACAGTTAGGGTGATCGTATATTGTTCTTTTTTCTTTGAATGAAGTCTGCAGGAGACTTGTCAAATCCATCTTGTTCAAGTGCTATTGTGGTATTACTGGCTTTACTACGGACAATTCTCAATCAGCATTATAACAGCACTATGAAAAGCACAGGGAAAGCTCCGTTTCAAAATCCCCTGGGGAAAACCAGACCTTTTTAATTCCAAATCCTCTGCTATAGGGCTAAAGAATAAAATTCAGACATCATTATTTTCATCAACTCTGAGTATTATTCATTTTCCTACAATTATGCCCCTTTATTATAAAGTTACAATAGCACCACAGTGCTTATGAGTCTTGAATGATTCACCTTTCTTTCGTATTTGAATAAATCATGTTACACAAGTCAAACGGATTTTCTGAGATCCTGGATCACTTCCATGCTTATGTTTGCACCAGTTTTCATTGTTCTTATGTTTTGTTTTACCTTAAGTATTAATCCTAAATCCTTCTTCACTTCCTCAGTTATATCTCCTTGAATATTTTCTTTTTTATTTTTCATAGAGAATTTTAGAAAAACAGTAATAAAGATACAGAATTTCAAAACAAGATGACAGGAAATTAATAATGGTTATTATACTGCATGTTGCTATCTTCAAAGTAGTTGCTCAGATTAGCAGAAATAAGCATGAAAATTGGGTCAAACAATGTAAACAGTAACTGTTCCTTTTGATGAACTGATAGAAACTCGTAGTATAATTATCTTAGCTAATGTACAGCTATCTATCTATCTATGTATCTATCTATCTATCTCATCCTTCCTTCTTTTCCCCTTTCTCCCATCCTAGTTGTTCTTTTCTTCTGAGTAGCTTTTTTTCCCTTTTGCAATATCTGTTACACCTTGTAATCATATTACTCTACATAGTTACCTACATTCAGGAGACAATATGATGTGAGGTAAATCAGACTCACAGGTGTAAATACCTTGCTTTTCAAAACTCGAAACAGATATTCGTTTCAGAAAACCATGCTTGCTATTTCTTAGTAGAGCTTCTCTAAACATCTTTGGTGTTTTGTTCTACTGCGACAATAGCATTGAGACCTAACTCTTACACACTAGTGCTCTGCTTTGTTTTTGTCCCTGAGCATTCTGCGAGATCTTGAAGGGTACATGGCATTGTATCCATGCTGGTGTTGCTTTCATGGGATCACAGAAAGAAATTAGGGAGATGAATCTACATAGACAGAAATTTCTAAACTGAGAACTGACCCTGAACTTTGCTGTCTGTGTCAATGTGGCTTTGTTATCATTTTCAGAGAATCTTGTGCACAGGCAAATGGCTTCATTGTTCGTACAGAAGCATGCTATAAACTTTACAACGTAAAATTTCAAGACACTAATTTACCATGAAATCGCTAAAATCATTTGATTCACAATCTGTTCTTCTTGCCGTCAGGGGTAAACACCATTACCCTTTTATGATCTCGGCCAGGTTTTTGTATAGGAAATCTTTCCTTAAGTAAAAATTTCAATCTCAATAAATTCTGCCCTTTTAATCCTTCATTGAGAGCGCTGTCCATGTGCAACACAACTAGTGACCTCACCTCTGGTGGTAATCTGTAGAATTACTTGTGTCATATTGTCAACTCTGAATTGAATTTTTTTTTTTAATCATATATATAGCATGAAGTAGTTTAAGTTTATTTCACCTTCCTTATACTCTAGCATGATAAACTTTAGTTGATGAAACTTTGGATTGTTTTTAAACCATAAATCTGCATCACTTGTGAATAAATTTCATCACTGATTTTATAGAGTCAACCATTATTCCTTGGCAGATGCTTCAGTATGACCAGGGCAATTAATAAGGAAGCATTCTGATAGATTACATACCAACTCTTTCAGTTGGCTGTGGGTTTTGTAGAAGCCATCTCTTTTGGCTTAGCTTTTAAATGTTTCAGTTTACTCAAATCAAACTTGTAAATCGTTTTAGATTCTTTCTCAGTAGTACTTCCAATTGAGGTTAAATGGTTAATATGCATTTAAAATGTAATCAGAGCCAACACTGATTCATTATCTGGTTCAATGGTGCATTGGTTCACTTACTCATTATGCAACCCAAAGCTTCACCACAGACTCAGGCTGCTTTTGTTATCAGAAGCAAACAACTAAACAAAGGTAAGTCCATTTCAGCATTACATCTTTCAGCCAGCATGATTCATTGACAGCTGAAACACTGGTATTAGAAATGAGTCGTGCAAAAGCACCATTAAGTGTTATATGAACCAGTCCACACTTTCCGTGTTGGTATTGGTCTCATCTGGAATATATCTTTCAGTTCTGATCAACACATAAACTACAAGAGTAACTGCAAAGAGCCATGTCTTAAGGAGACATTGAAACAGTTCATGCAAGAGGTGAAGTTTGAATGTGTCTTTAAATAAATATGAAAACGTCTGAACTCCTTTATACTTTTGTTTGTATCTTGACTCGCTTCTATTGGGCTTGTACTTCTCATTTTAAGCATGAATTTAGCCTGTCAGCTCCTTCCATGTAGAATATATTAACTACTTTCCAAGTCACTTGAGTCCTGCAAGCTTTAGATTTCTGTTTAGCCAGAAAGCAGAACAGAAGGTCACGCACTGCTATAAACAATATAAGGAAGCATATTTAATGGAATATTATAGGGCAGCGAATTCCCTCTGCATTTCTGCTCCTCATAGCAGGTACCTCTTCATTCTACTCTCTCACCACCTAGGATAGAAATGAGTAACGAATGACTGGATTGGACTCTGCCTGGATCATGGTTCCGAATGTTGTCCTCTTGCCAAGACCTTGGATCATCTCCTCCAGGGTAACCAAGCAATGTTGGGTCCCAGGTCCTCATCCTTATGGGATACACAATGCTAGGAAGAGAGCTCTGTGGTTAGATGAAGACTCAACTCTCTTCCCATTTTCCTATATTTCATTTTTCTGATTCAGAATCTGTTGTCAATTGACACCAGCTTTTTGTGACCCTTTTAGTACACAGTATAGCTGCATGATGTGATGAGAAAATTTGGCTAGATTATTAATTTTTATAGGCCCAAATATTACATCTTGCTCTTTAAGAAGTGAAAATATAATATGAAAACATATTACTATGCTCTCAGTCGTAGCCAAGCAAGCGCTAAGATATTATGTTTCATTCACCTGTCCATAGAAGTGTATGTAAAACATTCAGTAAGATTAATATTTTTCTTTCTGATATTTTTACTCATTATCATACTTTGCACTTTAGCCATGTTTTATAAATCAGAAATCAGAAGTACAGAATAAATGTGTGATGTTTCTATATTCAAAAATCATAAGAGAAATTTTATGCAGATTAGTAGATCTCTAGGAATATCTAGAGTCCTCTAGCCATTTTAAAATATAGAATATTTGTGCTTTAAAATCAACATCTGTATCATGACCTAAATTTCATTTAATATGCCTAAAATGTAATGCCCCAAATTCTCAAATAAAAGCACTTATGAATTCATTTGAAATTGCTAAACATCTCACAAAACATAGCTGAAAAGCATTAATATGATGACTATATTCGTTCTTTCCCCTTAAGGAATCCAGATTATATGTAAATGCTGAATTAACTACTGCTATTTTACTGTTAAGAACCAGGAAATTTTCAGAATCAGTCACATAAGCTGTTTTTAGCTTGCTGTAGAAATATTCAAGGTTAAACAAATATTTCTCTATTAACTATTCCTTGATTGACAAATTAAGGAGATGGTACTGAAATAATGATAATTTCATTTAGTTGAACTTTCAGTGTGGAGAAAACGGTTTGACTGTGTGTGTGTGTGTGTGTGTGTGTGTGTGTGTGTGTGTGTGTCTGTGTGTGTCTGTGTGTGTCTGTGTGCACATTATTTGGTATGTTATTTGAGTAGTTCTCTACAACGTAAATCAGTTCAATGTTGAATCTCTCATTTGTGAAAACATAATGTGATTTATTTTTCTGAGTAATATAATGGTCAAGGCCCCGAGACCACAAAAACCTGTATGGTCTTGCCTAAAATTCTTCCCCCAAAAGAAAGTCACTTCATCTATATGTATAGTCTCAATGTAATTTAAGTGGTACTGCAGAAGTGTGAAAAGTAAAAGAAAACCATATGAAGAAAATCTCCATCAGGATTGCCTTAACTCCCATCACACTGCATGTATTAAACCTTTATTTCTTGGGGACATGACATCCAATGTGGGATGGAAGTAGAGTAGATTTGTAGAACTCCATGTAGACATGCATTGCTGTACTCTAACAGCATAGTAGAGCTTACTAGCTGTACCGTTTGTCACATACTGTATACTAGGTCAACCGAGGAAGGAGAGATAACTTTAAATGTTCTTATGACAAGACCAAATGCATTAATCCAAAACTTATCCTCTTTAAACACTTTTACTGGAAACGTAAGAATACAACATGACATAAACTATGCAAAAAGAGTGGAAAATGGTGATCTGTTTCAGGTCTAGGAGAAGAGGAGTAGCAGGTAGTGTTTCTCTAACAATAACTATGTGACGAAAGCCATGAACTCTCTGATCTTCTATTTTCTCACCTGTAAAATGGGAACTACAGCAGTTGTTCAGTAAGTTTATTTTTACTTTAAAATGAATGAATATCTACACATACTGGTCACATAGCCTAGAATGCAATTTTTTAAAAACATTATAATACTTATATGACCAGTCATCAATAACTCCACAACAGAATATGTATCTATGATTGCAGTATTGAAGATTGACTGAATACAGGGCCTTTACACTGACATACACCTGTACCTCCCCAATACTCTTTCATTTTATTTTAAGACATTTCTGCACATTTGTCCAGACCAGGCTGTAACATGTGGTCCTCCCATGTCAGTGCTACAGAGTGCTGCGATTACAGGTCCTGCGACTACATTACGTGTGGCTCTGTGCTATCTCCATTTCTTTCTCTCATCTTCATTGCATTTCTTAAAAACACTTGGAACTAAAAGTTGTGGAGGACCACCAGGACAGAGTTCCTTGAGAGAAGAGCAAATGCCTTCATTTAGGCCAAACCTAGCCCTATTTCCATGTGTTGATATGTACAGAGACAGCTAAGACTCTTCCTTATCCCTTGGGTTAGCTTTAAGCAATGCAAATCAGGCCAGCAGAGGTGCCATTGTGGAGTTTTTAAAGCAAGGCAACAGGTCAATGTTACCACACCTCTGTAGCTCCCCAAAACCATGTGTGAACCATGGAGGGATGGACAACTGTACTTCACTCTAGCTGCGGGGATCAAGCCTTAAGATAAGAGGGTTTGACTTCCCAGGGCATAAAATAATTACACACCACAGCTGAAGCACTGGCCTCAAAATATTAGATACTGCCTCGAATTGTTTTATACAAATTACTCCTTCTGCATATCTTTCTCTCTGCATACTTCAGAGGTGGTTTCAGACCACCCATCTAGTCCAGCTCATCATGCTGACCTACTTCTCAGTCTTTCACCCTCAAGCCACTCAATTCTTCAGGAATTAATAAAACATGGATTTGGCCCTGGTTTGAGGCCTTTGTTTCAGTTCGCCATCATTGTAGCTCAACATAAGACCCCTTGGCTCCCCACAACTATAAATACACATTAGAGTATTTATTCTCACCACGGGTTCTACTGTAATTGGTAGATCAGAATTAACTGGACAGAATTTCAATAACTTTTCCATGGGATTGCAAATATAAGCTTCCTGGACTGAAAGGAGGACCAGGAAGTAAAAACTGTTATGTTACTGTTACTGTTCTCTCTGTAAAAACTGTTCTGTTTTCAAAATAAGAATATGAAATATGTTGAGCAAGAGATAATTAAATGATTGCTCTAGTTATTTATTTTAGAACTTAAAATGTAAATATTGTATTGACATAAAATTATAGATCAAATTGGAGTCACTGATCATTACTTTTGGTCTAGCAAAGTTTCTGGCACAATATTAAGACAGTCACATTCACTTTGTAGTTCTCTCTTCATGAATACTAGTAAATCACCATTAGGTGGGTTTTTTTGTTTGTGTTTTTTACTTTTTTTATTTCTTCCTTAGTAGGGAGGATCAGTCAGTGTTTTCCATTCTTTGATTAAAATAGCAGATAATGGAAAAATTTCAAAAGGCAATTTTATCTTTACTCAGGTTTCAGGGGATTTAGTTCATGGTCACCTGGCTCCATAGCAGAAATATCAAGGCAGACATCAATGGTAAATCAAAGCTCCCCCTCATGGTCCCAAAGAAGCAGAGAATATTGCTGCTGAGAAATGGACTATGGGCCACATATATTACCCAGATGCCTACATGTAGTACCCAAGTGGTACAGTAATCTCTGTATGAGCTGAGCTCATGGTTGCACACACAATGAAGAATGAAGTCATGAAATGAAGGGAAAACAAAAGAAATTATGAGCATTTGATTGAAAACAATAAGAAGAGAAAGCTCCTGATAGAGGTCTATTACAAGGGGATTCTGAGGGAAAATTCCAACCCTAGGGTCTTTGTGTTTGCCTTATATAGATAAGCAGAACACAATTTATGGATTGGGGTGAAAGACTGTTTCAAAGGAGATGAGCTAGAAAGAGTTAAAAAAGAAATTGATTACCTGATATTTTAATGTTTTCTTCAGCCTCAGCCTAGGTCTGCAGATAGGAAGAAGCCGTTAAAGCCTAACATAGGATGTTGTGGATGCAAGTCTTTTTCCTGGAAGGAAGAGTTCTTATGCACTCTTATCCCAATGTTCATCCTCTATACCTATGTTTACCTTGGCCCCTCTAAGCTGGACTTATCTAGTTGACTTAGCTCATAGGCTGGATGGGCTATTATATTTTCTTTATCCTATGGTACCACTATGATCCAACCAGTGTGGCTGTCTACTTGAAATAATTAAGCTAATCTACTGCACAAGTTCCTAAATCCATGACCCTCGCAGACACATCCAAAAGTTTACTGTAACAATCTACCAAGTGTTTCTTAATCTAATAAAGTTGATAAATCAAGGTTAATGATCAGACAGATAAATTTGGTCTTTTCTTTGTTATGTGTTTTGTTTTACTTTTGAAAGGAAAACAAAAACCTTGTAATCTCTGTCCAGGATCCTGAAGAGGCCTTTAGAAGGATACTCAAAACTAGGCATATTGGTGATACAAACTGAACAAAAAGAATGGGGTTCAGGTGTAGCTCAGAGGCAAAATTTTACCTAAAATGTTCAGAGTCCTGGGTTTGATTCAAAACTCTCAAACTCTCAGAGCATGCCAATTTATTTTATTAACCACTGGGTGTTTCCCATTATAGATGAGGATTAGGATTGTTTCAGTAGCTTCCTCATGTCACAAGTGAGAGGTGTGATATTGCTATGAATTCTATTCTTCTGCCATGCCACTTTGTGTTTGCTAATTGGCCTTGCTGAAAGGATACATAAACATTCTCCTACCTTACAGGCAGGCAGTGATTTTACAATGAGAGCAACACATTAAGCCAGGTTAGACTTCCATCTTCCCTTAAAGAATGGAAGGCAGGTACTCCATTTTCCTTGATGGTTAAAATTCAAAGGGATATTTGACAGGTCTGGAAAGACCTTCCTGAGTTGTACAACAAACCAAAGCCCTTCCAAAAATATTTCCTTCTAAAAATGTAAGGTATTCATATTTCCCCTTAAATAAGTTCTCCGAGAAAAGGAGGATGAAGACTTCTGTGCCTCAGCTATATGAGAATTTTAAAGGCCAGAGGTCAGGGTCCTAGTGTCAGGAATCATGATTCCGTTCAAAACTGCTGTACTAAAAGTTTTAATACAAGTCAATTTGAAAGTTGCATAGATGCAGAAGTGAAGACCTGAAACAAACCCTGTTGTTTCTTTTTTAAAGCCTTTTATTTTTAATGTATTTTAAAAACGAAAGAATAAAACATATTAATAAACAGACATCTATTTACAAAATACCATGAGAAAAATACAGACAAGGCAGAGTTACAGACAAAGGGAAATTAAGAATGGTTATTGTATTATGTACTGATATCTTCAAAGTGGATTCTCATGAAAACCAGTAGAGACGTGCAATAATGATCAAACAAGTAAACATTAACTGTTCCTTTCAGTAAAGCAATGGAAGACAGTAGTACAACTTTTAGCTATCCTGTATACACATACTTATATAATTCCCTCTTCTTTCCCTTCCCCTTTCCCACACGTCAGTTGTCCCTTACTTTTGAGGATTTTACTTTTATTTCACAATGTCTACCATAACTTCTAGATTTTATTCATTCTTTCAGGTTCTCATACCAGTGAGACAATATGTTGCATGCTCCATCAGCATGCACCAAACTCAACACAAAGCAGATCACAGTTCTCAATATTAAAGCAGAAATACTAAATCTATTGGAAGAGAAAGTAGGTAGAAACCTTGAAGACTAGGGGTACGCAGAGAGTTCATGAACAAAACCAAACTGCCCATGAAATACGTCAAAGAATCAACAAATGGGAGCTCATCCTACTGAAAAGTTTCTGCACATCTAAAGAAATAACCAGCAGAGAAAAAACAAAACCCACAAATTGTGCAAAAATTTTAGCTGTCTCTTGCACAAAGGCCTTCTATCTAGAACATATAAACAATTAAAAAATGTGAACCTCTCCAAATTCAAAGACCCAATCTAAAAATGGGCAGCTGAGATGAATACTCACTTCACGGGTAAAGAAATACAAACGACAAATAGATACACGAAAAAATGTTCAACATCATTAGTCATTCAAGAAATGCAGATTAAAACAACAATGAGATTTCACCTCATCTCAGTAAGAATGGCTGTCATTAAGAAATCAACCAACAGCAAATGCTGGTGAGGCTGTGGAGAAATAGGAACTCTTCTCCACTCCTGGTGGGAATGCAGACTGGTGAAACCACTGTGGGAATCAGTTTGGAGATTCCTCAGCAAACTAGGTCTAATGGTCCCATTCAACCCAGCTATGCCCCTTCTGGGTATTTTAACAGAAGATCTGAAAACATCATATCACAGCGATATATGTGAACCCATGTTCATAGCGGCACAATTTTAATAGCTAAATTGTGGAAGCAATCCAAATGTCCATAAACTGAGGATTGGATAAAAAAATTGTGGTACTTTTATATAATGGAATATTACTCAGCTATAAAGAAGGATAAATTTGAGGCTTTTATAGTTAAATGGTCACAACTAAAGACCATACTCATAAGTGAAAAAATCAAACCTGCAAGCCCCATTGTTTCAAAAGAATGTTTTCTCATTTTTCTGAGAACTCCTGAGATTAGCAGCAGTGAACATCTGAGCCATGAATGGACAGCTGAGAGCAGCACACTCATGTGGAAAAGCTTTCTCTTCAAATGTCATACAGAAGTAAAGTATAAAGTAACCACTGGTATGTCAAGTCATATAGAACGGGGGCCTTTGTGACTGCCACATGGAAACAATGGAACGAAGACCTAAAGCCAAACAGGCTGATTCCCTTTCCTGTCCCAATCATCTGTAACCATAGTGCAAGCTCCGCAAACTTAGTTTTGTCAAAGAACAACTATTTGATTTTTTCTCATGGATGTGGTGAAACACAAACTCAGATGAGACAGAGAAGACACGGCTTAGACACACTCCAGAAGACCAAGGTTTGTGCTCAGAAAAGAACAAACTGAAGTGGAGAACCTATCTGCAAAATGATCCTCCCAATTTTGTACCTTGATGAAGTAGCTGGAAGGCTGGTTTCTCTCAACTAAATTATCACTTAGAATTGTTACTAACGACCTCTAAAACATTGCAGCTCCAGAGTAGATGGACTTACACAGCAGATCAATGTGCCAGCAAATAAGCCTGAAACTGCATAATTTTAGGATCTAGTCTCTGAATTAGGCATATGCAGTGACATTTCCATTACTATCTATTGGTTGGCCTGAGAGGAAATTCACTCTAATCCAGAGGAAGGGATGCAGAGTTTCTCCTTTCATGAGAGAATGTGCAAGGATTGGCAGCCATGCTGAAAACTACCAAATTTATTGAAGAGACAAAACTAATGGAATTTTATTTCTTTGAAAGATTGATATATATAGTCCCAAAGCAACATCTACAAAGACTGCAAATGTGCTGAATGAGACAATGAATCCCACCAGCATTCCTTTGCTGTGCTGGCTGTTTTAGAGTTTTCAAAACTTTACTTTTGTGCCTCATGCCTCCACATACATGTCACTAATTAAATAACACCCTTGGACATAAAAGTTTTACTATCTGTCTTGGGTCTAAGATATTTAACTTCTCTATGATTTTATTTTCTCATTTGTGAAAAGAGCATAGTGAAATCTTTCTGAAAGTGTTGCTGTAAGTTTAAAATAATCCCTTCTTATAAGTGTTAGCATTGTCATAGATGCATAATAATCTTAAAAATGAGCTTCCTTGTTGAATATGTATTTAGATTTCCCTTGACTGTGGCAGATGACCAAATGCGTATAGATTGGAACTAATAAAAGAATAATGTCTTTAAAAGGGGATGGACTTCCAAATTCCTAGAGGCAGAGGAAAATGGAAAGTATTTAATGGTATCAATTTTCCAATGGTATATTTGAATTTCCAGGAAATCTTTTTAAAAATACATATTCATTATTTTCACCTTAACCTACTAAATTTGAATCTCATTGTGAGTTGTCCATAACTGTATTTTTAAATTAGTTCCTCCATTCATTTTAATACAGCCAGGCTGGCTGGCAACAATTTAAGGGTCACCATCAAATATATTACATTATGCTATAAAAACTCATCTGGGCTCCAGTCATAAATAATTTTTCCTACAAACTATCATTGTGATCTGTAAGTAACAAAATGTCAGATAAACCTTATGAATTTAAGAAATATGACTGATGACAGTAACTATCATTATTTTAATTTGGTTTTGCATTAACAAGAAAAAAAATCAGAAAATAACTTTATTTTTGATCAACATCCTGGAAAATTGGTTGCCTAAACTCAGTGTTAATGATATGCATATGCTACAAGGAATTTGAATATTATTCAATAGAATTTTTGCAGTTGAATAATTTTCAATGTGTTCATAAAAATCAGAAGTGCTCTTAATACATACTGTAGATGTAGAAGTTGGCATTATTCTTTTCCTGAAAGTAGCCAACTGTCCAATCAATTACTTTTTTAACTACATTAGCCTTAAAGCAAGTTGTCAACTACAGAATATATAGTCAGTTTTGAGTTCCTTGAAAATTCTTAATGAATTATTTTTCCTTCCATGTTACAGCTTGTATCTAGATAACCCCTACTCACAAAGTCTTATTCTTTCATAGCTGGGATTTTTTGAGCTTGTTGGATCTAGTGCTGGGTTCTTGGATTATGGATGTATGGTATTTAATTAGTCTACTAATTAAAATTAGTATAGTTGGGGTGTGAATAATGAAAACCCCACCCTGGGTACGAGTGCCTGCAATAAATAGACTTATAACCTGGATAGACTATTAAGGAAAAGTGAAGGCAGCCTTTGGTGCTGCTTCCTGCTCCTTGCTGTCTTCCACTTTCCGTTCTATGAACTATTTCTCCTCTGTGATGCCGCTCTGTCATGTTGTGCTGCCTGGCAGCCTACCAACTGTGGACTGAAATCCCTACAAACTGAGCAGAAAAAAAAGTTTTCCTTCTTTAAGTTTGAGTGTTGGATATTTTGTCTCAGCAATGAGAAAAGTAACAGAGGCTTCCAATTGTACCTGCCAATAGTAAACCTTATTCCCAGTTTCTACAAAACCAAAAAATAAAAGACAGAGAGGCAGGGAAAGATATTAGATTCAAAAATGTGTTGAAAAGCACGAAGTTTATTGCCTTTCCTATAAATACAAAAGACTTTTAGACACATCTAGTATCTGATTTAAATCAATTTAACAGCTTCTTAAAAATGTATCTGCATCAGTGCTATTGTCAAGAACAATTTTATTCAAAAAGGAATTAGTGAGATACTGCATCAGAGTGTTTCCTGGAACTACAGACAGATTAGTAATGAATATTGACCCAAGTCATGCTAATCATATATATTTCTCTTCAGAAATATAGACAAGTACTGTTTATAAAGGAAAGTAGCTTTAAATTTGAGGACCTACCATCTATTTTAAACAAAGTGAAAAGCAATATAATTTGCTGGAAATTTGCCAATAGGAAAAAAAAAATAACTGAGTAACCTGATACATTGTAAAACAGGTATTTAATAGCTATTTAATCATAGCC
The DNA here is from genome assembly GCA_004027595.1 of Dinomys branickii. Lineage (NCBI taxonomy): Eukaryota > Metazoa > Chordata > Mammalia > Rodentia > Dinomyidae > Dinomys > Dinomys branickii. The sequence goes on along the minus strand of PVLD010005062.1, from coordinate 46,163 downwards.
AAGGAAGTAGAACATTGTACAACAGTGCATGTATACTGTGGTTTGAATGTTTGAATCTCTCCCAAATTCCTATTTTGAAATACAAGATCCAATGTCATCATACTCAGGAAGCATAATGGGAAGTGACTGGTGCTAAGGGTGGAGTCCAGATGTTTGGAATTTGTGTCCTACTGTTATGGTTTGTGCCTGTATGTTCCCCCAAACCTTCATGCGGTTATTTGGTGGATTTTAGAGTTTATGACTGATCCATGATCCAGTGCTGGGATTATGGGTGTGAGACCTATACCTGCCCTAGGGCAGATAGTTTGCTGGGATTATGGGTGTGAGCGCTATACCCTAGGGTGGATAGTTTGTATATGTAAGGTAGAGAAAGAGGCTGCTGGTGGCCATTTCTGCTGCCATTCCTCCTGTCTTGCACTTGTTGCTTTGCTGTTACTGCCGCCGTGAACTGTTGCCCTCTGCCATGTGCCACTCTGCCTCAGAACCAACCAAGAATGGACTGAAGACTCCACAAACTGTAAGCTGAATAAACTTTTCCTTCTTTCATTTTGGATGCTGGATATTTTGTCTCAACAACAAGGAAAAAGTAACCAAGACATCTACTAAAAGGCATCTCAGAGAGATAGCTCACCTGTTCCACTATGAGAGAAAAGACGTCCTGTTTAAACAGGAAACAGGCCTGCATTAGATGCTGAATCTGCCAGCACATTGATCTTGAAAATCCTAATCTGTAGAACTGTGAGAAAAAAAAATCCACCGTTTATAAGGTACATAGTTTATGTCATTTTTGTTTTAGCAGCCGTATTGGTGTAATACAACTGACTTTGTTATATCAATATACATTAAATTTCTGAGAACTCACATTATGTTTGATACTTTGGCAAGGGAAAGAATTAAAGTGTATTTTTACTTTCTGTTAACTTATAAAAGAAATACAAAAATGACTAAAGATTTGGTTGCGTAAGTACTTGTACACTGGGAAGAAATGTTTCTCACAGGCATTTACAAGACCACAGGGTCCATTATAAAAGCTTATTGAGTCATTCAGGTTTATATTCAGAGCAAAGCACTTAACAAAAAAGAAAAATATTCTTTAAATTTCTCAGAGCATTTGGCACAATTATTGAACCTTAGGTTTGAACTATTGTATTCCAAAATTCTGAATGCCCTTGTAAGCAAGCAATCAACCCTCAACTTAAATAAAAGAGATTACATAAAACATAATACCACGCATTATTGGGCAGAGATATGGTTATTCACTTATATAAACTAGTAAATAAAATAGCACTAAGGATGGCTTAGAAATATTCTGGAATCATCGTCTCCACTTTTTTAACATAAAAAAATACAATTCTCTATATGACCTTTATTTCTAGAAGTATTTTTGTTCAGCTTTTTCCCACTTTTAACAACAGACTAAGTTTTATCAGTTGAACACTTACATAGAATACTATCTGAAAAGCAGAACAAAAGAGTGCTTTGTTGATATTTTATGTTTAATTCAGTCTCAGTTTTTAATGAATTTCTCAATTTTGTCTTTCATTGCACAGACATCCTTCAGACGAGTAGTCCAAATGGTTTTTAGATTGTTCTTCAGTTGCAGTTTCCAATTAAATTCTTCTGTTAACTTGACAAGCAAGTAGTTCTACTTTTGAAATCAAATCACTACCTTGCCAATATTTAATTATTGCTTGCTTTCTTTAATTAGTTAATATATAATCTGAAAATACTTTTTTCAGACTGAAATTTTCATTGTTAAAGAAAATAATTTGATTACAATTTATGAATTTATTTACCATTTATGAATCTTTCCAAAGAGTTTTGCCTTACTAGTAAGAATTTAATATGTCTGCACAGTCAAATTTATTTTTCCTTGCAGTTGGAATCCAGTTTTCAGTTTCAATTTTTATCATTGACAATGTCTATTTATGTACAAAAGCAGGCATCTTTGTGACAGATTTTGAGTCATTTAAATTATTAACATTAGTAAGAGAATATGTATCCAATTTTCACAGCTCTGAAGCTTAAGGTTAACATTTTGGAGCATCAGTTGAAGTACTTATATTTTTAATTTCCATAGAATTATACAGTAGATTTCAGAATTTAAAAAGGAAAACATATTTCCATCACAAATTACAAATAACAAACTGTAGTTACAATTTTTTACCTGGAAACTGTCTTAGAAAGTGAATAATATTTCCATCACAAGAATCCTTCACCAATATTATTTTTTTTCTGAAACAGACAGTGCTATCTTATCAAAATGTCTCATGGACATTTTCGCATCAATTATTTTCAACATAGTTATTACATTTTTATACCTCACTAGAAGAGTATTTTAAAAGTGAAAACATTTACAAAGATTGTTTCTTTTTTAATAGCACTTTTATCGTCTTTTTGGAAATAAGCAACTGAAAAAATGACAATAGCAACACATCTGCTAGCTGTCCCACTTGCAATGCGAAGATGTTACATATTCCCAAACAAAATTGATGTATCAAGTACATAGAGTCAATATCTGATCTCTGTCTTCCTCATTTTCTCTTTCTCTCTCTCTATAATATAATTATACATGATTCCATGTGATTCTATATTATATATTATAATATATTTATGTATAGACTATATAATTTTTATGGTAAGGAATACTGAGCTATAGCCTCAGGTGTTTCATATATATATTATTTATGATATATTAGTAATATATAAATATATGATATATAATACACAAATTATATATATAAATTTGTAATATATGTGTAAAATTTTATATGTATATATATATATATATATATATATATATATATATATATATAAAACACCTGAGAATACAGCTCAGTCCAAAGGCCTAATCCTTACTATAAAAATTATATATTTTATACATAATTATATTATATATATATATATATTTGTGTGTGTGTGTGTGTGTGTATGTGTGATATTGCTACCAAATTAGGACCCAAAGAGACTCTTTCTAGCTTCTTGGAGTCCTGAACAAAGAATTGAACAAGGCGCTTGGAAAAAATAGTGAGAATTTGCGTTTAATGACTCAGAATAAAAGAGGGAAACAAAAAAAAATATATTTTGCCGAGTAAATGCGGGTCAGTGAACACACTCAAATGAGAAGGATAATGCCAGCATCCTTCTGCATGTGGAAATCCTTAATTGCTTCTCCCCAGGCAAACAAAGCATTTGAAATGGTTGCTCTACCACAAATACACCCAGCCTGATATCAGATTTAAAGTGTCCTATCAAAGGCCTGGTTGGTTTTGTGGTAGTTGTAAATACTCACTGAAAAATACACTTTTCTGGTTGGCCTCACACAAAGGGCTTGGAAACTGTTATCACCCAAGATTCTGTGTACTGACCATGTATCTGTGTCCACATGACTTACAGGCTCTCCAGGATTGTTTCACTGGTTTACCCCAGACCTAGTCTCCAACCTTAACAGGGTCTGGACCGGGCAAATTTGCTAAAATGTCCTGGCAGGGCTAGAACATGTGGTCTTTCTACCTACCCATTCCAGAGTATTACATTCTTGCAACTGTATCTTTTCTATAGTTTTTTAGGAAAATGTCGTAATTGTATTTTCACAGATTATTCCATCTTCATTGCTTTACTACAATGTCACTAGCAATGTTTTAATAAAGTATCCTCTGAGAGTAAGTAATTATCTGCAAATCTATAGTCAGATTGCAATTTGGCCTATCAAAATAGTTGAAAACATTGGCTTTATGTTAAATGAACAGTTGAAACTTATTTCAAATCATGTGGTGTTTAAAATGATGTGTTTTGAATTTGTATTAAAATTTTATTGTACAGCAAAAATGAAAGACCTGAGTAATTCAAGTCTAATGAAAAATAAGATGCATTACATATTCTGTGTATAGATACAAGAATATATACTAAGCCATTTCTCCACTTCTCCTGGCTTCATTTCGTTTCATTTTGTCACTCTAGAGGATGATAGTTAGGGTGCTGGTGAGCAATAATGTTTGACATTTTGTGATCAAAAAGGAAAGATGAAGTTAGCGGAAGAACAATGAATTCTTCACCTCGGATTTGTTCAGAGAAATAGGACCCCAAAAGGGGGGCTGTAAGTCCTTACAGTTGTCTTCATAAAAATGTAAGCCTATTTTCATGTAATATTTAGGTCTTCTTTTGATTTCAGGATGCTTGCTTTTGTGCAAACCACAAGAAAACACAGTGTACAACACAGACAGTGTAATGTATGCTCTGATTTCATAAACTTGGACAAATTTTCTGTGCTCCCAATCTGTGCCATCAGTAAAGTCACCAGGAAATGGTTATCTCCAGAGTCTAGATCTCAGTTCACACTTCTACATGACAGGTTCAAAAACCACCTTCTTCCTTGCCCACCCATAAGAAATTCCATTAAAGCTTTGGATCAGAAAGAAAAGATGAGCTATCAACTTACTACAGGCAGCTTTTGACAGCTTTTCCATTTGTGCATGGATTTCAATCAATCTTAAATCGAAGAGACAATAAAGCAAACCTCTTTTAGCTTTCAATTTTCCTCTGTAGTGATGAGTGCCCCTTCTGATTTTTACAGTTCACAGTCTCATAATAATGGATGATTTTTAACACCTTGCTTCTTGCTACATATTTTTCTAACACTTTCAGCAATTTCATTAGAGCTGTTTTTTATGAGGACAATTAGAATAAAATGAAATATTCAAGAAGCAGTTTAAAGCATAAGCCCAGAAGGAACCATAATCTAACTTTGGAAAAAACTGATGTAAAAAAAATTCTACTTCCCTCGGACATCTTATTTATTTACAACAAAAAAATGCCAAGTACTTTCAGGAACAACAGTGTCTCACACATTTCCCAAGAGTGACATTATTCTCCCTTAGCTGTACACAGCCATTCACAGAACACAACACCAAATCATGCTCTCTCACCGTTTTAGCCTAAATAGCTTCTACCTGGATTCATCTACTCCCTTACTCTAATTCATTGCCATTCCGCAAAGTGAATTAAAAGTACATCTGAGTGCTATTGTCATGTTTTTGAGGTTTTCTTTCTTTTTATTTCAGGTTGCAGCTGAGAAGTATCTTATGTAATGTTATTTGAATTGTAAAGATTTTGTTTAGGGCAGTCTCCCTTTGAAACAGAGTAAAGTATAACAGAGGTGAAAATTTTTGATTAGAAAAAATAAATCCATGTGTTATGTATGTATGTATGTATATATATATATATATATACACACATACATACATATGTACACACACACACACATATATACATATATATAGTTGTCTTGGTAACACAAGTAGCTCATCTGTCATTGTCTCAAAACATATTCAGCTATGAAAGTGGGTGGTTAAAAGGAGTTCATGGTTATCAGTTAGTAAATAATGTCGTTATATTTTATCCATAATTCATTACCATATGTTCAGAAGATTATAATAGCAAATAAGCATTTGCTTATTTTCTTCCATTTAATTATAACTGCTTTTACAGCTGAGACCACACTTAGAATCTATGTACCATTTTGGGTGCTAGTTTTCCTGAGATGATTTTTAATTGCAAGTGGTAGAATGTTTACATCTATGATACGGAAAAACAAGAAGAATCCATCATTATTCATACGAAGTTCAGGGATCAGACTGATTCAGGCATAGCTCTATGAAATCAGAAATATCATACAGCATCTTTCTCTGCACCTTGCAGTTCTCCTGTAGCAGGAGATTAGGTCACAGCAGGCTGGCAAGAAAACAGGAAGTAATCTGTCAATCAGAAAGAGCCAGAACAGAGGCTGAACAATAGGATGTGACCTGCCGGTCATGGACAAGATGCATGCGCAGAGGAATTCCCGATGGACCAGAAGTGAGACACTCTAAAAAGCAGTGTCCATTGACTTCTCTCCCTGTACAACCTTCAGGTTCTGCTCTCTTCCAGTTTCTCCAGACCCTCATCCTCTGCTCTTCTCTTTTTCCTTCACTCATTGGTTTTCTTCCTTTATTTCAAATAAAAGTTTATTTATCTGGCTCTTGCTTCTGCCAGCCAATTCCATGGAAGGGACAGAAAGAACCTGGAGGTACTCGATACAGTACCACCCAGCAACGCTCTTAAATTCTAAGGATTTGCATTCTTTACAAACTTGTTTGCACGTGGCATGACAGTGGAGTCGAAAATTGAATTTAATACAAAATTCCATTTTTCCCAACCACGGTTCTAAAGCCACTGTGATCTGAAATAAACTGCTTGGTCCACCTATTTCTTTCACCTAAACTTTCCAGTGATAATGCCATATTAATTAAGGCCTAAGGCTTTATATTTACCCTTGAATTTTTACCTTTATTTCTCATAAATCACGAAGTTCCACTGACCTTTCTGAATCATGACCCTTACTGAACAGAGCTGAAATCAATGGAAAGTCTCCCAAATGTCTTCTTTCTCAGACTTTTTGCCAATTTTCCATAAAAGATATTTTCAGCCAAAATGAAAGATTTTTTTAGTGGCAAGTTATAGTTATTATGTAAACATGTGCTTATTTTTCTAATTGTATAGCTTATGAAGAGAATGTTTGGATAAACATCAAAGGATGCATGATTTTTAAACTATGAGAATAGCTCACATATGAAGTCATTCCTCAGTATCATTCTTGGATTTTAGAGATAATTTTCCAGTCTATTAAATATTAAATAAAATTAATTATATCTGAATATGGCACTTCACAACATACCCACTAGCTTTTCTGAATGGGGAATTTTCCTAAAATTGCTCATCTTCATGGACACATAATAGCATAATTCTCACATTGTCTTTTCTGTTGCCCTTGAATTGGTATAAAACCTTGAATGTGATACATAGTTATAAACTGATTTGTTCCTCAGGTAGTTGTTGTCTTCATTTGGAGACCTTGGTTTCCTATAGTTTTATCCTGACCTTCAGTCTGTCAGATATTCACCTTGTAATTGTGTTGCCTCTACACTTTTCATCATTTAAATGGCTCTGACTCATTCTGTTGCAGTCTTTCTTAGCATCTTTTTGCTTCATTTATGAAATAATAGGTACTTCAAGAAATGTGATCAAAATAGTTGGTGAGTGAAAAGCTAAAATTGAAAATATTTACTAGCATAAAAGACACATTGCAATAAATGCCCCACAAAATATTTACACTCACTTCAAACACACCTATCCCATCAGTCTTGCTACTTTCTGAAGCAGTTCTGGAAGGTTTGTTTCTTGAGTGTCTATATAAGTTTTGAAAAAAAAAAATCAGTGAATGTTCCTGCCCAGTGCTACCCACCAGAAAAGCATTCTTGTATAAACATTACGGTATGTTTGCAATCCACCCTAGTCTTTGGATCTGGCACAGTATAAGTAAGTTCTGACTCTCCTCCCAAGTGAAAACATTGTGAATCAATGTAAGACCTCAAGGCAGCCAGGATAGCAGAGAGTAAGACGCTCATGGAAAAGGACTTCCAGAACTACTTTGGAAAAGGACAAAAATAATGAGATAATTGTGTTCACCATGAGACGGAATAGTCTGAAGGGGGCCTTATTATGTAATTCACATTGAACCTGTACTCACTATGTAACCCAGGCTGGCCTCAACCTTGGGGCAATCCTCCTGCCTGAGCCTCCCAAGTGCCAGAATTACAGGTTTGCAGCACCACACCCAGTTTAATTTTTAGAATTTAAAACTAAATTATACATATGAATCACACTGCATATGCACGCCATTGCATACTTACCACCTTTTTATTAAAATATATATATAACATTTTCTGAGATAAAAATGTTTCAACTTTCAGACTTCTAAAAGTTGTTGAAAAATACCTTAATGTAAATTTAAATATAAATATGTCAATTATGATAAGGATGATAATCCTCATTGAGAACCTGCTATGTGTAAGAATTCATGATTTTTAGGTTTTTTTTTTTTTTTGGTACACGGAATCAAACTTATGACTTTGGCTTGCTGGGCAGGCTCTATGCCACTTAGGTACATCCCCGGTCCTATGCTTTTTATTAAGTAAGACATATTCATCATAATCTCATGAGACAGATTATCTTGTTACACATCAAACGACTAAACTGAAGGAAAGTTTGCATGTGCATTGAGGCAGGTTTGACCCATGTTCCACTACTGAAGATTCACATACCCAACTCTGCGTACAATATCTCAAATATTTGGTAACTCTACAAAGTATAAATAGCTTTCCTAGGGAAATAATTTGAGATTGATGTGGTTTGGTTAAAAATTTGAGGAGATAAAATTCATATTCTGACTCTAAAATCTTAGGTCTTAATATCTATGTTATATTTTAACAGTATGCAGTCATAATACTATTTCAATTTGAAGAATGCAAAAATTATCATTAGTGAAAGTATTACGAAAGCAGTACAGTACACAAACAAGAAAATAATACAAAGCATATATTTTGTAAAAGTACTTTGTACTATTTACTGAAAAGAGCAAATATTTATTTTTATTTTTCTCACCAAGATTACATTGGTGTATGCTGGATGTAGCATACCAAATCTACTATTTCCTCCCATGAATGAGTTTAGAGATATTGTATAAGTTATTAGTCATGTTGGATATGAAGAGTCCAAATCATGGCGAATGGGATGATAACGAGAATGTGGTAGAAACTTTTCATTTGCTGTCATTTTCCCCCATCCACGTATGCTAAGAGATTTGTCCACTAAGTCATAAATTATTGTAAAATATTTATGTAAAGAAAGAAAAACAAAATATTTTATAGCAAGTAAGTCTCTTCATTTTGTGCCTAATTAATTTAAGTTTCAAGAGTAAATTAAATTATAGAAAGGCCACACAAAAATATGAAGTCCTAGTTCCTAGTCCTGATAGATAATGTGTGATTTTGATGAACAGTTGGCTGGGAGAAGGTGCTGGGAAGATGCGGTCAGCACTGTAAGTGGCATTAAAACCAGAGAATAACAGAAACAACTGGAAGCTCTAAGAGACAGAAAATCTTCCCTAAATCTGTATAGGTGTGTGGTCCTATGATGGCCAATTGTAGAATTATAACCTTTAGAACAGGGAGAGAAGAAATTTAAGTTCTTTGAAGACTCCTGGTTGTGGTATTTTCTTTCAATGGCCTGAGGAAGTTACCACAGTGCCTTAGCTCTCACCTCCATGGCTACATAGAATGAAATTAGTGAGACGAAGCAGGTACCAGTAAAGGTGGGTATTAAAGCAGAGTTTTCAAGTGGGGCTTCTCTAGATGTCTACTTTGGCTTGACTTTCTGTATATTTATTTTGGATTTCACCCCTGACACATATAGTGATAACTTTCCAGATATCATACTAGGAAATATCACTTCAGAAGTGATTGCAGAGGAGGAAGTTGAAAACCAGTAGATAAAAGAGAAAGTGGATTGTGATGATTGTCTAACAAAAACTCAGCTCAACGGTTCACTAAGGTCAAGTGACAGGTCGGATGAGAATTTGGGGGCAAAGATAATGGGCTTGCATTATGGGTTTGTTTTTATCTGATGAAGGCTTTCATATTTCCCTTTTTCCCATGTGTTTACATTTTGCCTGGGTAAAGCCAATAAATAAGCACAGATAAACTAAAAACACTTATCCTTGCTCTGTAAAACTCTTCCAAGCTTTTATTGTTCAGGAGAGTTAAATTCAGACTTAACTTTTACTCTATTCAATACATTTCAGCAACCTCTTCCTTCCCTAGTTAACATTGTCTGGTACAGTTTTTGCCCTGGCATAATAGAAAAAGAAATCAAAGAGTTGATTTTTGTAAGAGTGCAAATTATTTTATGACAGTCAGGAAAGAAAATTAGAGTTGAATTTATAACTTTATCATTTACAATTTTTAAATTCAGAGTTTAAAGTTTCACTGAGCATAAGCATTTTTACCACCTTTTCTTAAAAGTTTCTGCTTCTAGTTTGGTTTTACAAAAAAGTGATTATTTATTTATCTATTCTGGTGTAATCGCAATTTTGTTTCATTGATTATTCATTTTAAAAATCCCAGCTTTAGTCTAGTCAGTTCTACATTTTGTTTAGCCATTTAACACTGACAAAACCTCTTACTTTTCGATGGTGAGCCGGTTTAGTGAGACACCATCTAAGTTTAAAATCACTTTAAAATGACTTTAGTGTCCAGCAGTATAAGGGAGATTGGCGAATAGATTGATTAACAGTAATAGGGGTAGGAAGGTTTAAAATTTTGTAGAGGGGATATTTGTATCTGTTGATCTACTCAGCCTCATGCTTCTTTTAAAAGCATATTTGAAATAGATGTTCAGAGAATAAAGAAATCTTATCCACTCTAAGGACAGCATTAAAGTTCACACAGTCTTTGGGTCTTCCTGGGAGAGAGTTTTACTTCCTGATGTTGAATGACTTTCCCAAGCTCCCATGGCTAATGGAGTTCTCAAGCCATCTGCCAAGATCCTTTTACCTCTTAATTCCTCCTCTCATTCCATCACATTTCCATTTTAATCTCTCCTTAAATATCAGTTTGCTAACTCATCACTTCATTAATCTTCAATCTTTTGCCTATCACTAAAATATTTACACTGTGTTGACCTACCCAAGTACAAATGAATGCATCCTTTGTAAATCAAACCATTTTTCACAACATCCCGCACTATCAAAGACTACAGTGTTTTGTGATTAAATAGCTGCCACGTCTCATTCCAGAGGCAGCTAAACTTCACTGATGTCTCAGATGATCCCTGTTTATGCGACTTGCCATCAATTTGTAATTTTGGTTGAGTATAATGAGGCATTTGCATGAAAGCCCTGGACAGGGCACTGCTGTGCCTGGAGGCTGGGATTTGGAGGCAGTCAGTATCTGCAAGCTTTAGCCTGCAGAAAATACAAATGAGGGTATTCGCTTCAGCCGCAGAAAGTCAACTACAGGAAATCTTGTTGATGAAGTTTTATATTAAAACAATGACAGTCAGGATGTCAGTCATGATCAATAATTATCATGATTCTCATTTTCAGTCTCTGTTTTCACTGTTCTGAATATAATTCTAGAGAAATCTATCTATCTATATCTATATCTATATACATATATTTTTTTTCCTGAAAACGGTGTTCAGTGCCCTACGTCTGCAAGAAAAATAAGACCACATTCAACACTATGATCATACTTATAAATTAAAACCATATAAACTTACCACCCAACATCTCTGGGCCTTAGTTTTCACAAATGTAACATGGAGAGAAAAAAATGTCCCATTTAAATCACTGAATTTGTGACCTAGTGACACAGTACAGCTAAAACACTATGTACTATGGACACAGTTTAAGTACTGGTAGCAGTGTGATCATAAATTTCTTAATAGTTAAATTAGGACAAAGTCTTATAAGTGAAAAGTATGGTTGGTCATCTTTCAAACAAAGGAGAATTCACATCAGCTCTAAAAGATACAGATTACGGTTCAAGTGTGAAAATATTCATTGAAATTCTTTTTATTGTCTATACATTAGAAGATCTACTTCAGTATAGTTAGCATAACTGAGGTGCAGTAGAGAAAAATTCCTTAGATGCGTTTTTTGACTACATTGGTCTGATAAACCCTCATGATTTTTATCACATGTACGATATGAATCATATGTGTGTACAGGTATGTGTATATGGGGATGTGCATCTTAAAATGGAGTTACTATGCATACTATTACTTTATTCAAGTGCCTTAGATCTGAAAAGATGTAATAGTTTACCCAGAATATCTTTTCCATCCATGTAAGCAATCGCAGTATATGTTCACAGCATTAATTTTAACATTTATTAATATATATTAAATATTACTTGTTATTGTAACAAATTATGTTCTAACCTCTACTTTATTTTCTGGTGATCAAATATTTTTTCCATAGTACTGTGATAATTGCTACTTCTTTACAATTTGTATAGCAAGCAAATCACTGGAAACAATTTATTTTTATAATGCAAAAGAGATGCTCATACATGTTTTATAATGGTTGAATGATCCACATGCACCGAATAAAATTTTCTGCACAATGAAAGAAAGATTCATTTGTATTTAAATGAGAATATATATCTGGATAGATCTCATATTCTGTACTAATCAAGACTAGGAAGCTACAATTAATATAATTAATATATGTCATGCTTTCAACTAATTCATGTGTATTTTGTTTCATTTTAGTACTGGGGATCAAATCTAAGGTTTTGCATTGTGATATTTGCACAGTACTTATAATTTATTTTGAAATAAGGTATTTCTAGGTCATCAAGTTGCTCAGGTTGGGATCAGTATGTAATCCTCCTGCCTCAGCCTCCTGTATAACACAATATTTTAAATCTTTCTACACAGCGGTGTATTTCCCAGACCATTAATCCCATTTATGCCTAGTACTACATCTTTGGAATGCCACAAACAATGGAAGAGAATCAAAACTTTTCTATTCATATTCTTGTTCCTTGAATTTTTCTAGGTAACATATATGACTTACAATTATAAAATTTTAAAAAATCACAATCTTTGGCATAAATGGGTTAACTTTCACTCACTTTATCCACTACCATGCACTTCCTCCCGTGTCACCCTTGCACAACACATTAAGGTCCATATTTGGTTCATGAATTGCATCGGAGTCCAGAGAGCCTCTCAGAATCTCGCAGTTGACAACACAATTATAAGTCTCATATCCCACCTGGTAGTGGCTGTTCAGAAAGGAATTAAAAGTGATAAAGAAAATCAATAAACTAAGAAACAATTTTTTGTTATCTGGATGGAAAAATGAAATGGTTTCCCTCTCACTTCATTACTGGAGTTCAGGATTCCACAATTGTTCTGCGTGCCCGCAATAAGAGTCTGTTGTGAGAATCTCAGGACACTCGATCCTTTGATGCTCTTAGAACCTGAACGGTTTAGCTTCACTTGAGAGTTTCAAAGGAACAAGAGTTTCTCTCCCTTGCTTGTCAGAAAGGTTGACAGAGGCTGGCTAATTGCTTTCTCGTAGTTAGCAGTACACTGCCTTTTTGTTGTTATTGTTCTTAACTATGGGGATATGTATTTCACACACACACACACACACACACACACACACACACACAATGATCACATTTATCCTAGGGAATTTGTACCTGCACATGCTATGTCTTGCTTCCTTTTTCTTTTTTTCTCCTTCCTCTCCCCTCTTCTCAACCCCTCATCCTCCCCTTATTTACAAAAGTTATATTGCTATTTTTTCCTTTTATTGCTCTTTTTCTCATACCAGTGCTTCCTTTCCCCTTCCTCTTTCCTTCTTCACCTTTTCATTTGAATATTTGTTTCCCATATCACAATCTCTATTGTACTTTCTGGTTCTTATTCACACTTTCAGTTTCACGTACCAGAGAAACAATACGATATTTACATATGTGTGTCTGATTTTTTTTTAAATTTAAGATTATGGTCTCAAGGTCCATCCATTTACCTAGAAATATCTCAAGCTTATCCTTCTTTATGTCAGAGTAGTAACGTTTTATAAAAGAGTGACATCTTCTTTATCCATTTATCAACTGATAGGCAATTGGGGCATTTCTAAGATTTTGCTATTACAAACTGTGCTACTATAAACACGGGAAAGCATGTATCATTGTGGCAGTATGCTTTTTAACTCTTTTGGAACCTCTAGTTTTAGATTTGAGAAATCTCCTCAGTGATTTCTACTGTGGTTGCACCAGTCTACACTCTTAGCAGTGGAAAAGTGTTCCCTTTTGCTCCCATCCTGCCTGCATTTATTATCGGTTTATGTTTCCATCTACAGACATTCTTCCTAGAGTGAGATGAAATCTCCGTTGTTTTATTTTATATACCACAAATGACCAGTGAATTTGAACATTTATTCATATATATATATATATATATATATATATATATTCATGTCAGATGCCCATTTATGGAATGGAGCTTTGAACTTGGGGGATATCTGATATTTTTTAGTTCTTTATAGTATCAGAATCTCCATTTTTTCTTTGTATTCCATCTTATTTAAGTACAGTTTCTTGAAGTAGGTGTTGAAGATATTACGGGTCTCTGAAGGATCTTTTGTGGTATCCCATATTTCATTCATATTTTGATGAGTTTGTTCTTTGAATTCCTGATTTTGATAAGATTAACTTAAGGTATGGGAATTTTATTTAATCTTTCAAAGAATCAACTCTTCACTCTATTGATTCTTTGTGTTGTTTACTTAGTCTCAATTACATTAATTTCTCCTCTGATGTTTATAAATTCTTCTCTCATACATGATTTGACCTTAGCTTAATCTTCTTTGCATAGAAGCTTGAGGTTTAATATTAGCTTGTGTATTTGAGCTTGCTCTGTTTTTAAGATACGATAATTCACCACTATAAATTTCCCTCACATGAGTGATTTCATTGTATCCTATAAGTTCTGGTTGTTTTACTGGCATTATTTTATCATAGAAATTGTCTAATTTCTTCTTTAATTTTATCTGTGACTCATTAGTTGTTTAGGACAGCGTTATGTAATTTCAAAGTTGTTATGAGTTTTTTCTGGCTTCTTTTTCCATTGCTTTCCAATTCTCTTGCACTATGGTCTAATAATACATGTGAGATAATTTCAATTCTTTTGCATTTACTTAAACATGTTCTGTGAGCTTGTATGTGGTCTATTCTGGAGGACATCCCACGTAGAGCTGAGGAGAATGTTTACTCTGGTGTTGTGGGACAGAAAACTCTGTAATCATCTACTAAACCCATTTGTTCCAAAGTTTGGTTCAATTTTCATATTTATTTGCTGATTTTTTGACTGCTTGATCAGTCCGTTTGTGACCACAGGTTGTGGAGTACCCCAGTTACGATGATATCACTGCTTATTTGATTTTTCTTGTCCATTATTATTTCTTTCATATAGCTGAGAATGTTAGTGTTTGGTTTATATATATTTATAGTTGTTATCTCTCCCCTTTGAAGTTTTCCTTTACAAGTATGTACTGACCTTCTTTATCTCTCTTAATCAGTCTTGGCTTGAAACTCATTTTGTCTGCATATAGATTAGCTATCCCTGTCTTTTTTTCCCTGCATTTCTGTTGTATAGAGTATTGTTTTCCATTCTTTGACTTCCAATTGATTTTTTTTTAGTTCAATGGGTTTCTTTCATGTAATAGACTGTTGGATCTTCCTACTTAATTGAGTCTGCAAGTCTGTTCTGATTGATGACTTGAAACCAATTATCTTGATCATTTTAACTGATATGTATTCATTTATTCTTGTCATGTTACTTTCCTTTTGTTGGCTCCCTTTTAATGCTCCCTTGTTTAATTATGTAACTTGCCTGTGGACTTTGTCAGCAATCATGAAGTAGTAGTCTTCCTTATCTCTGAAGACTATCATTCAAAACATTATGGGGTGTTGCTTCAGTGGTCAAAAATGTCTTCAAGTGTTTGTCATGAAAGTATCATTTCTCTACCAACTTTGAAAGGTAGTTTTGTACCTCAATCTGTGTTGGAGGGGATTTTTTTTAGGACTTGAAATACTTCATATTAATTTCACCTTAACTTGAGGATTAATTTTGGAGAACTTTGCTGTTTGACTGATGGGTTTTCTTTTTTATACACTTGGTCTCTTTTCTCTAGCAGATTTTAATATTATACTGTTGTGTTGAATTTCTGAAGTTTTCAGTAATTTATGCCTTGGGGTAGAATTTTTTTGATCTTGGCTAATTGAAATTCTCTGTACATAATTCAACTGATGTCAAAATTTTTGTCCATGTATGGCATTTTTTCTGCCATTTCTTCTGTGAACAGGCTTTTTATATCGTAAGTGCTCTCTCATGCTATTTTGTTGATTCAGATCAATATTATGACATTCTTCTTTGCATGGTCTAGCATCTGATGGATTGATTTTTCATGAACTTTTGCTTTTTGCAAAGAAATGTTTCTTTTCCTGGTTGCTAGCTGGAATTCTACCTTCTATATCTGACATTCTATTCTCTCATTGGATTATTCTGCTTGGTATATTTTCAGTGGAGATTTTAATCTCCAGGATATCTGTTTGAATCTGTTTGATGGGTTCAATTTCTTTCCTGTTTTGAGTTTTCATGAGCTCGGTAATTTTTTGAAGCTCCTCTGTTATTTTAATTGTGTGCGCTCTAGAATCAGTAAACATACCCTTCATTGTACTTACCAATCTGTATCTGAGATATTATTTATTTGATTTTTTTCTAGAGCTCATTTTTCTCCTTTGTTATTTCCACTATTACCATTTTAGAGTCCAGGTAGTTATCTTTTAAATTGTCCCTCATTGTTCCTCATTGACCCCTGAGTTTGATGCTGCTAAGATGGATGTCTGGGGTTACATCTTAATTAAATGTCTTCTCATTTTCTGTATTTGCTTTGAGATTAATTCCTGGGTTTTAAATTGCTTATTCCAGGTGGCTATTTGCTAGTATTTACTTATATTTTTTATCTTAAAGAGACTATAAAACAAAAAAATAACAACATAGACAAAGACCAAACAAAGCAAAAACAATAAAAATGATACATGGCTTCAAAACAGAATGAAAGGAATTAACAGTGGTTGTTATGTTACATATTGTTATTTTCAATAAAGTTGCTCAGATTATCATATGTAAGAATGAAAGATTGATGATACTATCAAAGAGAATAAAAATAATAAAAAAATTTGAAATGATGCAGAGCTTCACTAGGCAAGATGGTAGGAATTCACCAATGGTTGCTATATTGCATATTGTTTATTTAAATTAGCTGTTCAGATTACTGATTTAAGCACGCAAAATTGGTCAAACCTGTTAACCATTAACTGCTCCCTTCTATAAACCATTAGACGTCAACAGTGCAAATATCCCATATATATATACATATACATAATTTCCCTCCTTTCTTTTTTTTTTTCTCTTTTGCTCATCCCAGTTAGTCTTTCTTTTGAGCAATTTCTTTTCCTTTCATAGTATCTATTGTACATTTTGGGTTTTATTTACTCTTTTGGGATCTTACACTAGGGAGACAATACAACATTTACACATGTAGGTCTGATTTATTTCACCTATGAAGATGGTCTCCCTTTGCACACATTTACTCATAAAAGCCTTGAGTTTATTTTTTTTCAAGCTGTGCAATACTCTATTGCATAAAACTATCACATCTTTTTTAAGCATTCCTCAGTTGATTCATATACAGTTGTTTCCAAGATTTAGCTATGACAAATTGTGCTGCTATAAACGTGGGTGCATATCTATTGCTGTGGTATGATGTTTTTAATTCTTCTGGGAAAATACTCAGAAGAGGACTAGCTGAGTTAAGTGGGATCTCTAATCCTCATTTTGTTAGTATTGTTGGTATTTAGAACCCTTAGAAGATGGCTACTTCTCTGAGATATGTTCTCAGTATACCTGACTTTTGAGTCTGTTGAAAGTTGCTACTTCTTCAAATTATTAGGGGGGTGAGAAGTTACTACCTATTTGTCGTAACCCCTGGTTCTTTGACATTGGGCTTTAATATCGTTTATGATCCTTAGGTAGTCTCAACCTTGGCATAGTAGGAAGAACAACTGATTACAAAATTATGTCACCTTGGCTCAAGTAGTATAATCAGCACTAACAGTAGCATCAAACACATCCTAGAGAATGAAAAGTGTCATAGCTATTCATTTGCCAAATTTAACTGCTTGACCTATATTTTTCATTACATTACAAAATCTAAAACAAATTTGAAAATTGTAAACCATGAATATGACTTCAATATGGTGATTTTTATCCTCACGGGAGAAATTTAAAATATGTTGTTGTAAAATGGGGAAACAAAATAGGAAGAGATTAGAAGCCACCCTGTAGAACAAAGGATGGTTACACAAACATTGGGAGACTTGTGAAGAAAACAGGAGGGAAAGAGAGAAGGAAGATATAAAGCAAAAATGATAAACAGCAAAAAACTAAAAATAATTGCTCACATGTATAAAATAAAGAACAAATAATCAAGAAAGAAAACAATATTAGTAAAAATAGAAGAAGGAAAAACAAAAGAAGATAAAAGTGTCCACTTCAGGTTGTGTGTCTGCTGTAACTGGTTTACAGAGTGTTCAGAAAGAGCCCAGATCTGTGATTTTTAATCTCATCAAGACAGCCTTTGATTTATTGTGGGTGATGGTTATTTCCTGCAAGCCCACACCTTCATTTTACTGGGGTGTAGGCTTGTTTCTGATTGTGAGGCTAGAACCCAACTTGTTCAGCTTGCAACACTCTGTGCACCTTCAGCTGGCTTGGACTTAGCTCCTTGACCTCCTGGCCAACTTTAATTGTGTTCTGCCTCACCCTGACTTTGGGAGTTGCTAGATGGAGCCAGCCTTAAGCTGCACTGAGTTCTGAGCTCTTTGGCTCTTTTCTAAGATAGTTAATAGACAATTGCCATGTCCCAGGAGACATCTGGAGTGAAATAACTCAGCAGCTCCTGCAGGCTGCTGTGTCCACTGCTCTGTTTTAGTGGTTCATTTTACTGTTGAGGACTCCAGGATTGCTAGGGTCATTATGCATCAGCAGGTTTGAGCCATTCCTTTCATGCAGTAAGTCAGGGCTCAGGGAGAAATAATCATTTCCCATCTTCTTCTGCTTTGAAATTTCTCTCTTTGCTGTCCCTGGGAGTTTCAATTATTCTCTAAGATCCTCACTGGGTCCCAGTGATCCACAACACTCCTTCATTTCTTCCTGTTTTTTATCTTACATTGTATGGACAGCAAATATTTGAAAGGATGTTTCTCTGCTGTTCACCACTTCACCATTTTCCCATAAGTGCCAACATAATGTTCTTAAGCTTTTCTTAGATGTTGCCTTCATTAGCCTAACCCATTAGGAATCCACACATTTTATGAAGACAGAACTATACATATATACCTTGTAATACTGGACATCAAAATCATTCCTAATGCTGAGCATTGATGATATGTATACCACTTGAATTAAAGAATAAATGAAATTTGCAGTATGCTTAACTGGATGCTCATGAACCCTCTCCCACATTTTGACCATGTTAAACTGAATATTTAAAGAAGGAATGAGAAGGAATAGCATCGGCTCTCTAAATATACACATCTTAGATTAGATGATTGAATAATATGTAATCAAAACCAGAACATAGATAATAATGACAGGAAATGCTGGCTAGATCTGATACTAAGGTAATAAACATAAATCAAAGCAGTTTGTGGCAAATCAATGCTACAGGTGCTTTAGATGTAAAATAGTTTTATTTGAAAGGCGGATTGAATCAATCCTCTGTATTTTTACTGGGTAAGCTATTCAGTGCAATTGTCTGTAGGATACTATTACCAGTAATTTATTAAATTCCAGTAAAAGCTAAAGGTGTAAGCTTGATCTTTCTTATGAACAAGAATCCCAAGATGAACAATGAAAACTTGTGTTCTACATAGAAAAGTAAGCCATAAGATGATAAGTGAAAGGTGAAATTTCAGAAATACAGAAGGTCTCTTCCTTCAGATGCATTGGTAAATTTATTACATCATTATGAAATATGGGACTAAAACTTTCTATTTATTGTGAATATATATTTATGATTATATTGGGGATATAGCTCAGCCACACAAATATCTCCTTGGCAAGTATGGGGTCCTGAGTTTGATTCCCAGTACCTATATATATATGGTCACCCCTTACCTTTTGATTCTGAAAACAAATTTCAAGTGAAATGAAAAATAGCTTTGTTATTTATTTTTCTAATGGTAACATCTATTGGAGAAATGTCCACTTGTTGCATTTGTACTATCTATTGTCCTTAAAATACAAAATTGATGCACAGAGTCATTCTTATTGAGATCTTCCAAATATTTAAAGCATTTAATAAATGTGAAGTGGTTAAAATTTGATGCAAATATATATAGCAATTCCGCTTTTTGAAATTCTTTATGGAAATATTCACCACAAATATCAATTTGAATACTCTAATTGTTTATCATTGTGAATTAGACTATGTCCTCATTCTAGAGCAGGTGCTTTTGTCATGGACAGTAACGGCTTATGTTTATGCCCCTGGCTTATTTCTCTATAGCGTTACTTAATAGAAGGTAAATATGAATGATCACCTTATCTAAACTAGACAAATAGAGTTAACAGTAAATGACATTTGAGTGAATTTATAAATGTGCCAAAATAATCTTTGTTTCTGTTGATATTTCTCAAAATAGTATCTTCTTATTTTTGATGTTAGAAAGTTTCTGCATTGCTGGCTTGTGTTAAAAATTTACAAAATCTATTATTCAGAATAACGCATTCTGTGTGTTCTTAAAAGCAACTTAGTATTAAGTAAGAATGCTTCCCTAATCAGAAAGAAATGTCAATTATGAAAAATGTGCAGATACAATGAGAAAGAACCAAATATTGAACCTGGGTAAAACTTTTTTTTTTTTTTTAGTTTGGACAGATTTAGTGTAAGAATTCTAATAAGTAAGTTGTCATTGAAGAGAATTCCTTTAGGACTTATTTAAAACAGTTTGAAAATATGAATTTGTCAGTTTAACTTCTAGACTGTGACTGCCTAGGGCTTTCTGACCATAAGAAAAATAAAAATATTTTATCAACTTGGCAAGTCTTTGCCTGCAGAAGATGTAGATGCATTTAGACTGAGATTTATAGCAAGTATCTCATCAGAGCCTTTTGTTCACCTTACTCTGAAATTTTATCTGTCGTATGACTTTCCATTTGTACCTCTCTTTAGTTCATTACAAGGAAAATAATATTGTCCTAAACAATGAGAACATTTTGCTCCAACTGGATAATCTCTACCTGAATGTGGATCAATTGACACTGTAATTAAAAATATTCTTTTGAGAGACTAACTAAAGTTAATAATATTACCAGAGTTACTTCTGTACAAAACAAAATAAAATTCCATGTGCTGAGAAGTTTTTGTCCTAAATTTTTGATATAATGAACTAGAGAATCTTCTGATTTTTCACTTAAAACTGATACGTACCTCCATCATCTTGTCCACAAGAGGGAAGAGAAATAGAAAACCAAATAAAGCCATAAGAAGCTGCACAACTGAGGGCTGCTCTAAATGGATCTCCTAGGGTCCTTACAAAATGCAGATTTTACAGGGTGGACATAACCCGCCTCTGTGGTGCAACTGGGTCCTTAGAACATTAATGAAGAAAACCCGCTTTTATAGATTCACCCTTTGCCCTTTGTTAGTTTTTACATTTCTGGTATGAAGGACATTTTCCTCCTTTGCTATCTTACCCATATGACTCAACAAAAATACAGTCTTACACTAAGGATTTTTCCCTTAAATTTTCTATGTCTACATCGACAAATATTTTAATTTCTGGGAACTATTAATTCCTCTGATGTGGATTACCAAATATGTTCAGTTTTTTTGTAATTTTGTCTCAATCATTAGAAAAGCAGGGCACGGAGTAGTCAGGACTCCTGTTTTCTTTTTAAAGCTGATCTCATCAGGAAACCTGTTCAAAACCATCTTTTAAAAATGTTATATTTAAAAGTCTTGTTTAAATACTAAGTGGAAAATACTTTTATGGAATCCATTTTTAAAACACCAACAATAACAACTGCAGCAACATATCTGAGAACCTCTCTTGGTGATTCAGTGTATAAAAGTTTCTCTGTTCTGGGCCTAGGGCCAGACTGGTATTGTTAGTAAGAAAGCCAAGGGCAGGAAATCTTTGCATCTTCGTTCCAGGTTACAAGATGTGTGGGCATTAATTATATAACTTTTCCCATTTCTCTGAGGGAGACCGGGTCTCCTTTCTCAGGCAAAAGCACAAAGTTAGGTAGACTCCAATGCTCATTTTCATTCCCTAGGGCTAATGACCTTATTTCTCTTTCAAGAACTTGTTGTGTTCTTTACTGTTCTTAAGACGTTGTAGTCACTACCAATTCCCCCAGGAATATTCTGTCTCCATAACATTGCACATGGGGAACATCTTCTTATTCAGTTACCATCTCAAATGTCATGTGGTCTAGATTTAATTTTCCTCCTATACTAACCTTTCCAAAAGATTATCTTACTGTTTTATTAACCATTAGATAAATATATATATTGAATCACTACCATATAATAGATACCATTCCACATCTCAGAGAAGAGATATTAACAAATAAAAGTGTCCCTGACATTAAGGAACTCAGTTTGTGAACACATAATAAGTACAAATCGTAGTAGGTATTAAGTGTGTGAAAATTAACAACAGTAACCTTAACTGTAACCCTAGAGTACATAGCAATTGAGAATGTTCATTTCACCAAGTGAGGCTCAGAGTCTTGAGAAGATCATATTTACACTTAAATCTCAATTTTTAATACCTTGACAATGTGCATTGGATGCAGAATGTGACATGTTGAGGAAGAGTGAGCTCTCATAAAGGTATGCATCTTAAAGCATATGATACCGTGATTGTACTGTAGTAAGACGTCTGACTTTTTTAAGATTAATAAAAGTAGATCTTTTCAATGAGACTATTAGTCACACTGTTTATTTTCTGAATGGTTCCTCTGGCTGTCTCTGTGGAGGACCAATGGCAGTGTGCTACATTTGGATAAGTGAAGGTGGATTTGTTACAAGAACTCCAGCACTCTGCAGTTTCTCCATACAAATTATTCCTCGCCCAAGCAAAGCAGTCACTGGAGAGATTTCGGTAAGTGATGGGCAATCAAAGATGTGAGCTTACAGCCACCACATCACACAGCAGTGAGTTTCCTTGGGAGAGGAGCTAGAACACAGGAAGGTGCTGCATAGCGATAGCTGCTCTCTGCTCACAGTTCTGTTAACTAGAACTCAAGAACGTAAGTAAATTGACTTTGACAGTACTACGATGTGCAAGACAGAAACTGACACGTAATTCTTAGTACTCTTGAGCACTAAGTGAACATACTAAAGAGAGTAAAAACAGGTAGGGAAGAAGACACGTTAAGAGGAAATTCTAGAAAAGGTGAGTTGGAAGAAAAAGAATACAATACCGAGGGGCTATATTTGAAGGACAGAGGTTATAAAAGTGAAATATAAAAAAAGAATAGATTCTTAACAAGGGAAAGATCATCATTTTTGGGAAATAATAACTGAGAAATTACACACGAGAATGTGGGAAATCCCTCTGGCCTATGGAAACTGCTATGTTTTCTCTATACAATCAATTTTATTTCATGTGTGCTTAAATATAACTATTTTTGTAAATTGAAAATAGTCTTTTTTCATCTTTCTTTCTCTCTTGTTTCTATTTTTTATTAATGCACTTGGGGTATTGAATGAGCACCTTCCATGTCAGTAGTCACCACACGTACCTAATCCACCCTTCTCCTTTCTCCCTCATCCCACCTGCCTCCCTCCGTCTACTTCTTTCCGGTCCATTTGAGAAACACCTAGGACCCTACTTCCCAGCATCTGCCTCTTGTTTTTGCTCTTCATTTATATATTGAGTTTCTCATATAAGATAAACCATGTGATGCTTAAGCTTGTGTGTCTGAGTTTACTTATCATTATGGTCTTTAGGTGCTTCCATTTTCTACATAGGATTCAAGTATATCCCTCACTTCATTCAGTTAAATTTAGTTTTATAAGAGAAAGGACTGAGCCCTTTCATTTCATAACCTCTCCACTGAATCATTAGTTCTCTTCCTATTTTTAAACACTACACGTCATTGGCCCACCTTTACCCAGTTAATTTTTCTATTATAGTATCATAGTAATCTAACACCTCATGGGAAACTGCCATTTCCTTTGCTTCCCTTCCCTCCTTTCCCATCCCCTCCCTTTTCCTTCCCTTCCTTTCTCTTCCTTTCCTGTCTTGATTCCTTCTCTCATCATTTCCACTTACGTTCTCCCACTCTCTTTCCCTCCTTTCTGCTGTGGTGTTTTGAAGTTTGTTTAATATTATAAGGCTATGTACAAAGAGCTGTGAACTAATTAACTTAATTTAATAAGAAGCCTTCTGTTTTTATTTCAGCTCTGCATTTTACTCTCTGGGGGGCCTTCATTCAAATTATTTAGAAGATATTGATTGCGCTCTACATTTCACAGAGATCAGTTGTACGTAATGTGTAACAACAAGAAATATTTCTGCCCTTGTTGAGCTAGTATTCACCAAGCAGCCATAAGGGTGACAGACAACAATGAGACCATACCATCGGTTCGCTATGGTGCCTTTGCTGAAAAGAATTTGTGGCTGGTGAGAGGCACAAGGTAACTATCCGCTGATGATAAAAATCATTTATAAATAAAGTCATTTATTGTTATTTTGTAGCTTTTGGTGACTTGTGTTTTGCTTTCTGTACAGATCGCTATAATTTGGAAAACAGTATTTTTAAAAATCAGAGAAGCCAAACTCATGATGATTTCTTTCTTTTAGGGACCATTAAACCATTACTGAGCTATAGATGCGCTGCCTGTAGCAGTAATATGCTCTACAGTTCACAGGTCAAAACACCGTTGACTGACCAGGCAGTGCTCCTTTATACGCAGCAACTTGAACCTTTCTGGGTGTGAAATTCACAGTTGTAAACATAGGCTGACTTTCTACTCTATTTTGTGTTGTGTAAGTCTAGTGTTTGTAATTCTCGAACCTGTGGGTGAGACAGTGAAAGAAAACAAGAAGTTATGAATAGAGTGTGAATGGTGACAATGAGATCATTGAGAAAAGACAGGAGAAAAGGAGATAATTGTTCTTATTATGTCTGTAGAAATGGCGCCTTAGAACTGGGATATCTTTTGATATTTATAGTAATATAATGATATTCCCTACATCTATACATTTTATCAATATATGTTGTTTTTTATGTTTTGTACATAATCTGCAAGACACGAGATAGTGAAATATCAGATTGTTTTAAAATATATAAGTAGAAAATTTGGCAAAACACGCTTTTTAATATTTTCTTTTTTGGAATTCAGTTTGAACCTAGTGCCTCAGACATGCTAACAAATGCTCTCCATTTCTAGTCTGGTTTTTTCTTCTACTGTATTAATGGGTATTGGGGATCAGCCTTTGCACTGAACTACATCTTTCATGCTTTTCTGCTTTGTGTTTTTGAGAGAAGGACTTGAGAAATTGTGAACTTGGCCAGGTTAGCTTTGAACTTCCGATCTCCGACTCTCAGCCTCCTTATTACCTATTGTTGCAGGTGTGCACCACCGTGCTTCGTTGATGTAGACCACTACACAGCGGCTTTCTATGTTTTCTTGTGAGTCATTCTCAGGTCTAGGCCCCTTGTCCAGAGACAGCCAGAAGACTCATAGTAAGTGAACCACTATGAGCCAGTGGACCAGTCTGAGGCCTATCATACTGTGATGCCTCAAAGGACAAGATAAATTCACAGCTGAGGGCGCCTGGTTTCAACTCCTACTTACTAAATAGAGAATGTAGCTTCAGGCTTCTCACTCCTGTGGTCAGTGTCAACCTGGAGATAAGATGGTCTCCTAATTAACATAATTTACTACTTGAGGAAGTCTTTATATTGACTCCCAATGTCCTGCTGCATTTCCTGTGCTTTCCTCAGTATTCTTTTCCTGTATTTTATAACCAGATAAATACGGGCCACCTAGTGAACTTCTCTGTATATGTCATTGATGTATAGAGTATACAAATAAGTGCACTAAGTATATAAGTATATATTTTCAACTCAGGCTTATTAATTTTACTCAATTTTGTTTAATGAACTTGTTCTGTGTCTATTTGTTTTGCTTTATAATCATCAGTTGCATCCTCATCAATACAAGAAATGCTGCACAGAACTTCTAACTCGAAAAAGAGGGGTGGAGACGAATTATTTCTGTCTTTTTCTGGTGGGTCACAGGCTATGTCTGCAAAGAGAAAGCCACTCAGTTACTTGAGTTAAAGAAAGAAAATCACAAGGTCAATCTGAGTTCTTAAGAAGCCAATTAATTTATAAGTGAAATCCTTCCTGCTAGAAAATATGACTTCTGCTCAGATTTTTAGCTGGAGGAAGGCATCAGAAGAGGGATAGTGCTACACTGATGCCCAAGAAAGCAGAGAGTGCAGGTTTTTTAGTTTTGAAAAATGAAGTTTCTTTTTTTAAAGCTGGGTAAGTCTCTCTACAAAAGCACTTGTGAGGTTGCATTCTTAAAAAACATTTTGTTCAGTGATGTTAAATTTTGTCCATGTTTAGTGAAAATCTAAATGTGAGTTCCAGGAGGCATAACTGTAAAAACAAACAATGCTGTATATATGAAGAGAAAGTAAAAAGAAGATACTAATTTAGTTAAAGTAAATAACACATTGGATAATTACTACACACTTATAAAACTAAATATAAAAGTCTATGACTTTCAAAGAACCATTTCAGTGCCTGAGCTGTAAGTTTGATTAATTCGAAGAAATTCTGTAGAATAACAGTCTCAGATGCTAATGCCCAAGTCAGATAATAAAGATAAGTATTTCTTTCCGTTTACTATAAACCAGTAGTGGGATTGTTAGATCATATCATAGATCTATTTTCAATTTTTGAGGAACCTGCATACTGTTACCAAAATGGGTATGCTAAGTTATATTCCGTCAACAAGTAAAAGTTACTTTTTCCTCCAGATCCTTGCTGGCCAAAGGCAATGAATCCCTGTGAGAAAAAGATAACTGAACTGGTGTTTGTTGCAGTTCCATGCACAATAGCCAAGGTATGGAATTCACCAAACTGTCCACATATGAATGAGACAATTAGAAAATATGATATATATACACAAATATAAACTTATTCTCCCATGAAAAATGACAAAATCCTGTTATTTGGGGCAGCATGGATAGAAGTGACCAGATGATATTATGTTGAGTTATTATGTTGAGATATGTTGAGGTCCTCATGTGTAGGAACAGGAAGAGTTCATCTTGTAGAAGTAGAGATTATACTAGTACTTATACCTAGTCCAATAGGCAGGGAATAAAGGAAGGGGGATGGAAAACTGCGGCTAACAGACATCACAGTTAGATAAGAGGAATTATGTCTAGTGTTCTATAGCACCATCTAGTTATTCTGAACTATAAAAATATAATCAGAAATGTTCAAGGGTTAGTAACATATAGAAATGATTAATGATATATAAATAGAAATATTAACTACTCTGATATAATCATCACACATGGTACATATGTACGCAATTATACTGTACCTCCAAACTGTTTGCAAATATTACATACTGATTAAAAATTTTTTTTATAATGTCCTTCATAGCAAGGGGGTATGTCATGATCACAAGGTGATTTTCCTCTGGTGAGGATTTTCCTTTGCACTGCAGATATGCTGACACCTGTGGTTTCCCTTAGCTTCTGGAAATTTCAGTGGATGATTTTTGGTAGTGAGAGACTGCAGCTACTTTCATTTCCGGTAAAGGCAATGCTTTGCTGGGCATGGTGGCTCATGCCTATAGCCAGTAATCCCAGCACTAGGGAAATAAGAAGCAGAAGGACCTAAAATGCAGTACACCCTGGGCAGTTTAACGATTTATCAAAACCCTGTCTCAAAAATAAAAAATTAAAAAGGTCTAGGGATATTACTCAATGGGAAGGTCCTGGGTTCAGTCCCCAGTGACACTCAAGCACACACACACACAAACACACACACACTAAAGACTAATAATGAAAATTCTTTCTGCCAGAAATATTATTCCACTGGCTATTGGAACAAGGTTTTTAAAGCAGATGAACAGTTTTAACTGGTTCTATATTATGGTTGCAGAAATTAAGCAAAGGCTGCTTCTCTGTGGGTCCCGCGGCTGCTCCTCTGTGGGCCCCTTGGCTGCTCTGCTGTGGGCCCCACAGCTGCTTCACAGCGGACCCCGCGGCTGCTGTGCTGTGGGCCCTGCGGCGGCTCTGCTGAGGGCCCCGTTGAGGGCACCCCATGGACTGGACCCACACCCACCCACAGCACGGCGACGGGGCGGAGCCAGGCAGTCCTCTGTGAGCATTGGTGCTTTTCCACCTCCGACCATGGCAGTTTGTATAAACCCAAGTATGTTATAGTATAGTCTGAGGTAGCTATATCTCTTCCCAAGGCGAGAGTCCAGGGGTATAGATAAACCCAGGAATACAGTTATTATCACAGGGAAGATGATTGATTGAGTGGTAGGGCAACGGAGATGAGGGAGGAGAAACATTAAATGATCAAATGGGCCATCATCTGTGTAACTGAGTAACATGTGAAGTAACATTATGTAGGACAGCATCCAGAGCTAATTCCCTTCTATGTTCTCTATAATTTGTATTTCCTCAATCGTTTTTGTATTAACAGAAGTGAAGATAACTTTATGTAATGCAGCATCCAGTGCTGATTCCTTACTATCTTCTCTATAATTTGGTATTTCCTTTAATGTTTCTGTGTTAACTAGTGTGAAGATGACATGTAATACAGCATCCAGTGCTAATTCCCTGCTATGTTCTGTATAATTTTGTATTTTCTGTATTGTTTATGGCTTATTCTGGTTCATATGTCTCCATTCTTTTGTCTTTAAAATAAAATTTAAAAAAAAAATAGAAAAAAATAAAAGAAATTAAGCAAAGGCAGGTGAATAAACTTGTCAGAGGTCATACAGGAATGAGTTTATTTAACACCAGACCTGGTTCTGTCCAAAATGCACTGTATTGCTACAAGAGGAGAGCACATTTAAACTCTGTAAATGTAACTATAACAGCTATTCACTTCTCAAATAATTAGCCGGGCAATTCTCACCTTTCCAGTGTTATTTATGGTGAGGAACCATATTAATATTGCAGTTATATATTGTGTTATCAAAAGAATATTAAATGAAATATCTGCATTTAGAAAACCATTTTATAAGTATAAATTGTATTTTATTTCTAATAAATGTTTCACTAATTATGCTCATTGTAAAACAGATTAAAATTATGAGAAAAAATAATATTTATAGTAACTGTAGTACTTTGAAACAATTACTAAAAAACCTTAAACAATATTGTATGTAATTTCAGTCTTTTTCCAATAATTAATGTAACCAAAAATAAAAATGTATATGCTGCATTTTTGCTAATAATAGAGTATTTCCTGTATATGTTGTTCTGAAACATTCTCTTATGAATATAAAATAATTTAATTAATAGATTATGTTCACAATTTTATATAACATTAAATAGTTCTTTTGAAAATACAATTATAAATTTCTTGAATCATAGGGAACTTTCTCATTTATTTATTTTTAATGCTATATTTTCAGTTTCTGGTAAATGTTATATATTAGTCAATAATCATTCTTTTTTCTCTTTTCTCTTTTTTTTTTTTTTGTATTAGGAATTGGTCTCAGGACTTTGTACTTGTCAGGAAGGCACTGTGTCACTGAGCTACATCCCCAGCCCTCAATAATCATTCTTAAATAATAAATGGGAAATGTCAAGAATGAATTTGCACCATTAGAGTGTTCATTGTTTTCAGTAGAGTACTCACTATCATTGGCACTTACTGTACTGAACCCTCTTATTCTATCCCAACTTTATAAATATAGTCAGAATGGAAAAATAATACTAAGAAAGGAATAATATATTCTGGAGCTAAGATTTTTCTCTCACTTATACACATGATTATGTATCTATATTCATGTTTCCATTTTCTTGCTTACTCTTTTCTAATTTATTTCCTTTCTGTACAAAAATAATATGTGACTGTATACTAAATATTTTGTTTTATTTTTAATTGTTTTTATTTTAAAGATAAGAGAACCAAGACATAGTAACAAACACACAGGCATAAATAAAACAACATAAAACAGTAAGAGCAACACAGAATTTCAGACAAGGTGATCTATTACTTTAGTGAAATAAAGTTAATGTTTAATTGTTCCATCAATCTTACATGCCTAGTTTGTTTTCCTGAGCAGCCAGTTTGAAGATAACAATATGCAATACAACACCCATTGTTAATTTCTGATCACATTGTATTAAACATTTTAAAGCAAACCAATTACAAGATTTTGTTGTTACTTGTATGTGTCTGCTGTATAAATGAATTAACACCAATATATCACTATATTACTTATCAGATTTAGTAAACTAATAAACATATTCTAGTATGTCTCATATATGTACCATGTTCATTTTCATGGAGTGTTCTCCAGAACTCCCCAGAGGCATAAAAAATATTATTTTTGTTTTGTTTTTGGAGTGTCTTGTACTATTTCACTTCATTCTGCAGCACATGGGTCAATTGTAGTCCCCATCTTTTATGGAATAGAAGACCTATGTATGTGACACCTTCCAGTTAAGCTGTGAATCTTTCTAATAAATTATCAAACTTAGAGGGGGTAACTTTGGAGGCTCTAAATTTACAGTCAGACTATAAATGAGGGTAGTCGTGCACAATAAGGGCTGTAATCTTTGCAAGGTCTTTATGCTTTGTATACTCTTTCCTTGCCGTGTATTAGTGCTGAGGTTATAATATGAATCTTCAAAATTTCTATGTAGTTGACCCAGAGCTTTGTATAAAAGAAAAGGTACTTGTGTTAACACTTCATCAAATTATCCTAAATTGTGGCTGTGTTTCTTTTCTGCTGGAATCCTGGTAGTGGTAACCCCTTTCGGGCTTCCACATTCAGCATATAAAATTAAGAACTAACTTTGATACGTTACGAGTA
This sequence comes from Dinomys branickii, assembly GCA_004027595.1. Taxonomy (NCBI): domain Eukaryota; kingdom Metazoa; phylum Chordata; class Mammalia; order Rodentia; family Dinomyidae; genus Dinomys; species Dinomys branickii. Next base: position 15,586 of record PVLD010005062.1, on the reverse strand, counting down.
ATAGGTATATTGTTCATTAGAGTACTTAAGTCTATGTACTTCTACAAGAAAAGAGTTGAGTGTAGTAGCGCTTACCATAATCTCATCATCCTGGGTTCCTTCAGCAGGGAGATGGCAAGCAGAGCCCAGGAAAATGAGGGACTTAATGAGATTCTGTTTCAATTTAAGTAACAGAGCTCTGGTGATCCAGCTCAGTGTGAAGGTCCTGGGTTCAATCTGCAGTACCCAAAAATATATATATTAATAAAGAAACAAAACAAAAAAAATGAAACAAAACAAAAAATGAAACAAAAATCTCAGTTTTTCTTGTAATATAGAACTTGCCTTGCTCATGTGCATAGAAAACAACACATTCCGTTGAAGAGAATAAAAATAAAAACAAAACAAATTAGAAATACACAGTTTCACTAGACAAGGTGGTAGGAATTCACCGACGGTGTTTCTATTGTATATTGTTGTCTTCAAATTAGCTCAGATTACTATCAATTTGTTCTGAAATCATGTATCATTTCTATTGTGTTTTTGATTTGTTTTTGTGTATGTTGTTAATACTATGCTGTTTTTCTTTATTTATTATTCTCTTTAAAAGAGAAGAAAACCACATACTCAGTTGGCTCTGTGTATGTGTGCAACTATGGGAGTGTGAGCATGTGTGTGTGGGTCCTTCAAAAATTTGTTAAGTGCTCTGGATGTGCTTCTGCGTCTGCGTCTGCATCTGCATCTGCGTCTGCCTCTGCCTCTCTCTCTCTCTCTCTCTCTCTCTCTCTCTCTCTCTCTTTCTCAAGACAGCATCTTGCTATATGGTCCAGGTAGACTCAAACTCATGGCAATCCTCTGGTATCAGCCGCCCACGTCCTGGGACTATAGGAGAACACCACCACACCTGCCTTGCTTCCTTTCTTTATTAGGACTTAATTGCTTTATACATGGCAATTTTATTCATACTCTTTAAATATTTGCAATGCAGTTTTCCACATTAACTCTAATTTGAAAATATGTAAAGTCATGAACATTTCTCTTGATGTCTTAAAAACGTATGTACAATACTATATACATGATTTGTGCATTGTAAATACATGGTATAAAAATTAGGAGTTGGAAAGAACTCACAGTTCTTATTATTTAGCCATTACCCCTCAGACCAGGATATACAATAATGTTCTCTAAATTTACTCATAACTTTCAATGATGTTTAACATGATTCTTCATAGAAATCTTCAGTATTTCCTATTAAATTAGTGTATAGATATTTATAGGTTGGCTTCTATGGATTTTTTTCAAAATATCTGGAAAAATATAAAACATTTATTTATAGATATCTTATCCAAATATCTCACTAAAATATTATGGCTTTATAACTATTTAAGAGAAACACATCCCTTCCTTTTAAATATATCATTTTACCCCAGTTAAATTTATATATTTAAGAGAAATATATCTCATCCTTTGAAGCATACCAGTCTTTCCCAGGTAATTTATCCATGTAAACTACAGAGCATAGATAAGCAATGATGCAATTTATGGTCATTTCTAGGTTAAACTGCCTTTAAAAGGACTGTGCATTAATGGTTCATTATAGCATTTACTGTTGTTTCTTTTTTATTTTAAAAATAAAAGAATAAAATATATAAACAAACATCCATTTACAAAATAGCACAAGAACAGTACAAACAATACTGAATTACAGAAAAGGTGACAGGAAATTAACAATGGTTGTGGTTTTACATATTGATATCTTCAAAGTGGTTACTCAGGAAAACAAATATGGACATGTAAGATTGGTCAAATAATTAATCATTAACTGTTCGTTTCAGTAAAACTATAGAATTCAGGAGTACAACTATGCTAGCTATCCTGTATATATATATATATATATATATATATATATATATATATATACACACACACACACACACACACACACACACATACATATGTACATAACATGTATATATAGCATAGTATATATATAGCTAACGTTGTGTGTGTATATGTGTGTGTGTGTGTGTGTATAATTTTCCCCTTCTTTTCTTTTCTCTAATTCCAGTTACTTTTTTTGAGCATTTCTTTTTGTTTCACAATGTCTATCATATCTCCTAATTTTTATTTACTCTTTGAGGTTCTCACACTAGCTGAGACAATACTTTGCTTACACATGTAGTTCTGCTTTATTTCACTTATGAGTATGGTCTCTAATTTTGACCATTTACCTACAAAAGCCTCAAGTTTATCTTTCTTTATAGCTGAGTAATACTCCATTATATAAAAGCCCCAGAATTTTTCTATCCAGTCCTCAGTGGATGGACATTTGGGTTGCCCCCCAAATTTAGCAATTACACATTGAGCCGCTATGCACATGGGTGCACATATATTGCTGTGAAATGATGTTTTCAGGTCTTCTGGGAACATACACAAAATATGTTTAGATGTCACACTAAAGCCTCGTGCGCACCTACATGAGTCTTTGGGAGGAGACTGAATCATAGGGAGGTAGAATTCCGAGTGCATTGGACCACCAATGAGTTTACAGCTAAATGCGGTGTTGGACGGTGAAGCCTGTCCTTTGGAGATGCGGGTCATGGGGACAGGACTGCAGGTGACTATCTCCTTCCCTCCTTCCTTCTCTCTCTGTACTTCCTATTCCTATGTCATGTGCAAGCTTCCTCTGTCAGTCCACTCTGCCCTGGAGCCAGCTCAGAGAATATGAACTGAAATATCCACAAAATACACCTTTGCTCTTTTATGTTATGAGTGTCTGATACTGTGTTTCAACAACAAATAACTAAGAAAATTATTGATTTCAAATAGCTATTTTGTGGTAGTAAATGATATCTTAAGATCTTTTCCAGGATAGTATTGGATTGAATGAAGATTTTTCTCATTATTTACTGAGATAATACCTTGAATAGCTTCCTTTGATATATTTTTTATCATATGTATTCAGAGATTGTAACAGCAGTACAGGCAGCTTAAATTTTATTGAGTGCTTACTATGAGCTCGACATTGATTTAAATACTAAATCACTGATATAATATCTTCCTGGTATTTCTGGAACAATGGTAAATGTGTTCTATTTTAATATCTGGCTGTGTTGCCTACTTATGTTGTTGAGGATTATTTTTATTTCCACACTGAGTATAAGAGTAGATACTACATTTTTTTTCTGAAAAGAAATTCAGACCCTAGAAAACATTTATTATATAGTGGCCCTAGAAATATATTTACATATTGATCCAAGCCTTAATATTCTGTTCTTCCTGCTGACTGTTTTCACTTGTATCATAATAGTTTATTTTTCAGACTTGACCTACATTGTGTTTAACCAAGGAAATGTGCCATGTATGAGATCCAGAATGATAAGTTCCCCTGGGTGCTGCTCACTTGGGGACTGGCAGCATTGTTTAGAGAATTTTTAATAAAATAGCACCATACTAGTTCACGTCAACTGTCTATTTGTAGGTTGACCTTACACATCTATCCTAATTGTCTAGCATTTATATTTGCAAGAGTCCTTTTTAAAAGCTGCATAGTGTTGGGATTTTTTTCTATGAATATTTCTGACTTTGATGTATGACCGGGTATTTTTCATCTCAACAGTATTCACAGCGTCTCAGATGCTCCCACTAACTGTGGTGTCACCACACGTAAAAAAGGAGTGGCAGCTCTGGTGATTGTGGCCAGTGATAAGGGCAGAAACTGTCTTCCTCAGTATCCATCAGTGTGCTCTAAACAGTGGTCACCACACTGGACCTCACTCACTGCTCCGTGTCTTTGGGTGACACTAGCAATAACTCTGTTATAGTTTATCTTGGCAGGAAATGAAATTATCATGAACAAAAATAACTCAAAAATATAATTAGTTTGCCTGGAAGATAATCTTTAAACATTTGACACTGTAAAATGTTTTCCATTAAAAATCTGCTGAGGTACGCAATGCTCTTCAGTGAGTGTAATGGATCAGTTGTTACCTTTAGGCTTCTGTTTTCTTACGAAATAAGATTAAAGGATAAATGTTGTGGCTCTTTCATTGAATTTCTATGTTACCAGCAAATGTAAATAATGCAAAAGTGGGAGATATTTAGTGGTTTGGATTTTGTAATAGTTAACATTTGAGATTGTTTTTGAAACACAGTCTAAAGTCTGAGATTAAAGCTCAATAACAGAGCATATGCTTAGTATGCATGAGGCCCTGGGTTTAGTCCATAGATAGAATACATGTACATTAATAAGTAAGAAAATAGAAACATTCATACACAGAAGCTAGAGTTTTAATTTATACCATTTAGCATGGAAGAGAAATCATGGTACAAAATATATTAGAAGTTCATACACAGAAGCTAGAGTTTTAATTTATACTGTTTAGCATGGAAGAGAAATCATGGTACAAAATATATTAGAAGTCCACTCAAAACCTTAAACCTTTCTCTTTTCATGATCTTTAGAAGCAAATATTCATGGAAGGGAGAATATTTAAAGAAGAGTGGAAGTAATGAATACAGGCTTCCCTGGGGCATCCTTGCAGGATTCCAGTTGCAAAGGAGCATGCATAACACAGACGAGTTTAGGTTTTCTCTCTGAATTTTAAAACTAAAATATCTCAGAGCCTCATTTGGATAGCATGAGGGAGCTGAACTCTGAAAATTATCTGATTCAGTGATTGGAAAATATCTAAGAATGAGAATATACTGTGGATGGCAGAGAAAGAGAGAGATACAGAGAGGGGGGAGAAGGGGAGAGGGGGAAAGAGGGAGAGAGGGAGATGGAAAGGAAGTAGATGTTCATATTCCTTTCAGTACAATTTGAAAATCTGAAATAGTAGAAGTGATAAACAGCCAGGTACCAGTTTTATGACTCTTACTCTGTGCAAAATATAGAAACAAATGTCTGAAAAGAAACAACTTCTGACTATTGTACAAAAGCTCAAATATATGGTCAGGTTGCTAATTATATGATGTAAATGATCTTGGCTTAATGTCAGATTGTGTGGGCTATCTACTACAAGATCTTGGGCAAAGGAATTAATATCCCAATCATTAGTTTTCTAATCTGTTCAATGGGTGGGTATGATAACCTTAGATAGTGTGAGTAAAATCCTTGGGTAAGCACATAGAATACAATACACAATTTCTAAAGCATTCCTAATTAATAAAAAATGATGAACTATAACACATGTCCTTTTAAACTCTCACTGCCACATTTATTTCTTAAGATTGAAATATAAAACAGAATAGTTATTGAAGTTTCTTCTAATTAAAATATTGCCTCGCTCATTTAAAAGGTTTTTTGTAAAAGTTCATCTTTTCAAATAAGCAAACAGTATAATAAAGGGGCCCTAGCTGCTGTTGGACAGAAATCTATATGAGAACACTAGGTGCACACCGCTTTCCATATTGGCTCATACTCTATTTCTAGGAATTGTAGGAGGGCTCGTTTTCAGTCTGATGTTGCAAGTTAAAATTTGTAAGCAAACATCAGGCCAGAACAAACACAATGATGTCTGTGACATAAAGATTTTATTGTTTTACTTTTGCTTAAAAATAATCTAAGCTGGTGTATCACACAATGCTTCCACTGGAAAGGAACTCAAAGACTTTTTTCAATCCAAGTGTCTGTCGTGTAATTTTCTATTTAATGTGTCTTTACAAATAGTCCTTGCTTTCTAATGGCAAAGTATTAAGAAGCGATGAATGCCTTTAATGGTGGGATGCCTAAGTAGATTATATGAGAAAGAATGGTACTGTCTATAAACTAAATGGAAAGGGGAAATTTTCAAAAGAAGGCTTTATTGCAGAAATAGGGATTGCTGAAATCTATGGGTCAGGGCATGCGTATTAGTTTTTTTTTTTTTTTTTTCATTTCCTAAAGAGTTAGTAGATTTATCTTAGGATTTCTGGAAAATGATACATACTTAACATAAGCTGGGATTTTCAATATCCAATTAACTTTGAATACAAGTTTCCATTAAAAAAAAAGCCTATGAGCCTACCTTTAAATATATCATATTTTTAAACTATGGAGTTAAATAAATCTGCTTTTCCTTTGCAAAGATGACACTCACTTGACAGTGTGATTATCTGCACATGAATGTGGCTATTAAGACTGAATCACCTCAAACTTTTCTATTGATTATGTGCAGCATATTCTGTGCAGCTCCGTTGTCCGTGATGCCTACACTGAGAGAGTTTGAATAAAAATAAAAATAAATTGCTTTCTCTCTGGCCTGTCTCAGGCTCAAATATTAAAAGAACTGTTTGTTTCAGCCCAGTTTGATTCTACTTGGTTCTTCTTAATCTTTCCTTGCAGATGTAAAGAAGGTCTCTTGGCTCTGAAGTGTTCTAGTTAAATATCAGTAAGACGAGGACATGGAGTTAACTCTGTTAACTGTAACTTGGGAAGTTGCCTCACCACAGGAGACATTTAAACTGATGTTATGAAAAATGAGAGTAGTTGTTTTGGTTTACATTTAGCACACAACTTCAAACGCCTAATGCGTTCAGAGGCGAGGCTTTGGAATCAGTCCATTGAAGATCTCTTGGGTCCCTCGGTGTAAAAAGGTCAAGTCATGCCAGAAGATATTGGACTGAAAGAGTGATCTCTTCCCAGGCTCTTTCCCTCCTGCTTACTTCTTGGCTGCTATGATACAAAGAGCTTTACTTTGTCCAGACTCTTACACTATTCCCGATCTCCCCGGAGACAGCCTCATAGGGACTGAAACTCCTAAGAAATATGACCCATAATAAAACTATCCTCCTTTAAATCTTGGGGGTTGGCTATTTTGTGCCAGCAACAGCAAAGTGATTAAAACACTAGTCATGACAAGGCACGTGAGGCATAGTCTTTCTTTTTAATCAGAACAGATTGTGGTTAGGTAATGGGATATAAATATACTTTCACGTTCATAAGCATGTAGGTGCACATATATATTTATTCAGTGTGACTATGTAACCAATACTTTGTTTTACAAGTATATATTCATACATGTAAGTAAATCATAGAAAGCCTGAAAATGTAGATGAATGTCTGCGTGAAGTGTCTGAATCCTTTTCTGACTCCCTAATATGTTATATATCTAAAAGGAGCTAAATGTAAAAAATAAAAGGCTAAATAACCATACTCCTGCACCATCATATAGAGCTCTGGTAGACTTAGAACATTAGTTAGCTGTTGCTACATGCGTAGTTTCCATAAAGCTTTAGGGACTTATAAGAACTATGCTGTAGCTAGTCATGTTTCTCTGACTTCAGGCCTCTTATGATGAAATTAACTGGGTTTGTACTTTCCTCTAAATGCTGTGCTAATAAAGATCTTCTAAAATAACATAGGCATCTGTTAGCAAGATTTAATATTTTTTTTTCTTTTTATTTCATTAAAACCTTCAGCTCCTCCTTGACATTTGACTGAAGGTGGCCCTAGCTCCTTGTCACAGTGGACCTTCCACGAAGCACTGACAGCAGAGCAACTGCCCCCCTCCAATACCCGAGGAATTTAGAGAAAGTATCTCAAGTGGAACCCACAGTCCTTATCTAAGCAGTGTCAGGAGTGTCATTCCCATCCACCCCGCATCACTAATTCAGATGAGCTACTAGGGCGAACTAGTGTTCAATTTAGGAAGACAACCGAAAGATACAAAAGCCAGGAAGCAGGGTTCATCACATGCCATCTCAAAGGCAGGCTGCAGGGCTGGGGGTATAGCTCAGTGGCATAAGCGCTTGCCTGGCAAGCACAAGGTCCTGAGTTCGATCCCTGGTACCGGAAAAAAAAAAAAAGACTGGGTCAAAGGCAAGCTGCTTCAACACCTGACTTATACTAGAAATATTGCGCTTAATCCTAATCACAACTCGTATTCTCCCTGAATTTCCAACTATATTTTGAGCGTACAAAGTGTGATTAGCTACATGTTCATAGAGCACAGAGCAATGGATGTAGTCTTTACCCAAACCAAGCTACCTCCTTGAAGGAAAAAAAAATTCATTTTTTATAACATAGAATACTAGGTCTTTCTAATAATGCTTCTTTATAAAGTGGGTACCATTTATTTAACTGGATTAGTTGGATCCGATTACTAGACTTCTTCTCAGTGGGGATAAATGCACAGAAGAGAAATGTTGCATAGTAATCAGACCGTCTTACATGGAGCTAGGATTTCAGAACAGAAATTATACGAATCATCACACTAAAGTAAGGAGAAGGGGCTGGAGGTACAGCTCAGTGGGGTAAGTGCTTGCCGCTAAGCACTAAGGCCCTGAGTTCGATCCCCGGTCCCGGAAAAAAAAGAAAAAAAAAAAAGAAAAAAGAAAAATATATATAAGGAGAAAATGGTGAATGGAGGGCTGGTGGAAGTGCTGCCTAAATAATATGTTTTCACAAATGTAGAGAATGTGGATGCACATTTACTGTCCCACTATATGAGTGCTAATATTTCTTTTTTAATCTTTTGTGGGTAGAACATTATCATGTTTGTAGTGAATCCCAGGACAAAACATTAGCATTTGTGGAAACAAGAGTCTTAGAGAACTTTTGACTAAAATGTAAGACATGAGACGGATTTTTAAAAGACAACAGAAGGACATAAAATCAATGGTAGATATGTCAGCGTGGGTCATTGTGCAGTGATGAAGTATATTTACAAGAGAAAACTTCAAATGGAAATGCATGGCTGTGCATAAACACATCTTTGCAGTGGTGCCATATTGCATATGAAGGCAGCACTGCCCCATTCGACCTGCAGAGCCATTCACAGTGAGACTTTGTATCCTTGTAAGTAAGTAAGATCTACTTCTTCATCACTCCAGTTTGATCTGGCCTTGGTTCTTTCCGTAGCACTGAGAAGAAGTTAGAGTGTGACAGGTTCAGTCTGGACTCCAAGGTGTCACACAGCCTGCGTTCATGTTCCCTTGTATGGAAGATGCCATATCCGTGTGATGGGCGTAGCTAAGTAGTGAGGTCTCCCTAGATACCCGGCAGCCAGGGATCATTCCCCATGCTTGAAATGAACAGCACAAGTAGAGATGTGCTCAATAACTCCAGTCTTAAAAAATAAAGCAAAAACGTATTTCTTCCCAACCCCCAGGACTGTGAGATGTATAACAGGTTGTTTTGTTCAGTTACTTCATTCTGGAGTAGTATCTATAAAGGCTAACTGAACATTTACCTAAGAAACTGTTATAACACAAGCTGATCTTATTCCCATATCTTAACTTATACAATACTTTTTTTTTCCCTTTTTAAATTTGTTTTTCATCTCTTTCAGACAGGGTCTTACGATGCAGTTTAGTCTGGCCTTGAGTTCACTTTGTAGCCCAGGATGGTTTTGAACTGTTGATGGCCCTCCTGCCTCAGCCTCCCAAGTACTGGGATGACAGGCATGTACCACCCCATCCAGATACTTTTTCTCTTTATAGTCTCATTCCTTTGTACGCATTTTAAGTGGTCTAGATTTGACCTTATGCAGGGTCATTCACAATTCTGAGCTTTGCTTTCTTGGGACAAGATGAGATAGCCCATTTTTGTTTTCTTCATCCTAAATGCACAGAATGTTGAATTCTTTCCCAAGGCAATTTACCTTTGCTGATGCCTGCCAAAATATGTTATTATCAGACTCTTCGTAGTGTGAGCAGTAACCATCCTGTGATTAATTTCACCTTTCAGATTATCTATCATTTTTATTTACAGGCACCTGTAGTTTTGCAGATCCGAAGAAGAACATGCCTAAGGGAGTTACCATGGTTATTCATATTTTCACCTTTACCACAGTGGGTCCCACATATTGCAGTATATTACAGTCAACTAGAGGTTGTTCAAAAATATAAATTATTGCTGGCTCCTACACACCTGCTCATTTCAATAGAAAGCAGATCAGTGTGAGCATTGGGATTCTTACTAGTACCTTCTGTGGTTCTAATGTGCAACAAAGCTTGGAATATATTGCTTTTATCTCAGTCTGGGTTTCTACCACCCTGCTGTATTACCAGCCCATTACCCAATGGTGATAACGCTCTTTGAAGAGCTGCAGGTGTGTGTGCATACACTTATGTATTTCACTCTCTACATAAATTAGCCCATATGCTGTAAAATTTCACTGCCAAAGTTGAATACTCTTAGATATTCAGACTTCAATAGGTAGCAGAGGAAACCACTTCCTATACCATGATACATTTTTTTTCTAAAACACTTAAGAAAATCCTCTTTAACCATGTCTAAATACTATACTTTTATGTACACAGGAAAGTGGGTAATCACCCTAGACCTGTAGAACCAGACACAGCTCTCTGACAATTCGGAGTACTATCCCTAAGTGGAGGAATGCATTACATTTTTTAAAGAAAAGGGCTCCTGCTGCTCTATTCATGTGTTTCTGAGAATATACTTCTGTCCAAAAGCAGACCTGGAAATGAACTCCCAGCTGACTTCTAGCATCACAGTAATTATTGCCAGTTGTTTCTCTTCTCAGGCTTTTTATTTCACACAGCTCCATTAGTTAAAAAGTGAAATTAAGAGCTGTTTTATTTTACTGCTTTGAATTTCTAAACTTATATTTTACCCTTCTGCCTTTATTTGAAGGGTTCTTTTTTTTTTTTTTTTGCTGAAGGATTTCTTTCACAGCACCTAAAAGTTAAATATTATCAAGAAACTGATGCCCAATACACTGTGAGAATATTTGTTCCCACATCTCCTCACTTGTATGATAATTACAGGGATGTTTTCTGCCCAATATGTGCCATTCAATTCATAGTGATAGCCGTGTTTCCAAATGTAAATCAACAGGAATGCATCCTTCATTTCAGGGATCGGTGTTCAAATGCAGTTGAAATTTTTGACTTTTCCAAATATTCCACCCTTCCATGGCTTTTTGACTTATTAATTAGTGATCCGTTTAAGGAACACAAGAACGGCAAAAATTTTTATTATAGAAACCAGTAAGAAGTTACTAAGGATAACGTTTATCTTATTTGTTCAGACACTTTTGCAAACCAGTAAGATAATCTGTGCTTTCATCCTACCAAATTCAATTAATGAAGGTTTAATAGGCAAAGTTGATAACACAAAAAATGTTAACATTATATAGCTGGTAGAGATAGCCTTTGGCTGACTTTTTCTTTCTTAACTCACACATTTCCTGAGATGTGGTGATAGTTTGCTCCTGCCATTTACAGTTTTCAACATTTTCTGTACTTTTTCCATGGCATTTTACAGAAGATGATTCCTTGCTGCCTTTGAAAAGAAAAATTGTCCTTATATTGCAATTACTGCTGCATTCCCATCGTTATTCTGCTGTCATCTTCTAGTCTGCAGAGTTTCTCCTTTAATTCAGCATCTTCTGAGCTCAAATAGCACCACATCCTATTCTCAGTTATACAAGGCATTTAGTGAGTATATAGAAGACAGATGAATATCTCTGTGATCTTTTCCCATCTATGTCGGGTCTATGAATACTTTTAATTCCATGAAAACGGACTTTGAAGACATAATTAAAATGAGAGACCTTAAGGTCTGAAAAATACTTTCAATACTCTGGAAATTAATAAAAGCCCACTAATTTTTGCATCCAGTCTTTCCCTAGAATTAGAGAGCTTCAATGAAAGGAAATTTAGAAAGTCCAAAGAAAGAGTTCAATGCAATTCACATGATTTGTAGATGGAGCAGACAGCAGGTCAAGTAATACAGGCTGCCGGAGAAGTCATCAAGTCTCCCACTTCAAAGTCTTCAAGAAATTAAGGACATTCACTATACAATCATAATACACCGAATTTTATATAGAACCTAAATGAGCTTAAAAATAAGGTGTTCTACAGAGCCTACGGATAAAGGCACAGCCAAAGCCTTGATTTTGGTTTCATAAGAAACTAAGCAGACATCCTAGGGAATCTTAGTTGAACATTTAACTTATAGAATTGTTAAGGAATAAGTGTGTGTTGATTTAGCTTGATTAGATTGTGCTAATTTGTTATAGAAAGATGTAAAATCTAGTGGGGAATGGCATGTGATTTTGTATGAATCCCAGTCAATCAACCATCTTTAACTTAGTGTTTTGCAACAATTAATTACATTTCTCCTGCACAATGCCAACTCTGTGTTGCTACTGATGCTTCGCTAGTAGGATCTTCCATTGTTGTGTTTTAATGCTCAGTATCTTTACTGAATGAGAGACCTAAGTTTTTCATTTGATTTTTGTGGTCAGAAACGTTCTCTCTTTTCTAATTATAAAGGGTTTGAGCTGACCTTGATGAAACAGAAGGAGCAAAGAATGTGCTACTGTAGTGATGTTGATAGACCAATATAGAGAAACCAGGGAACGCCCAGATCCCATACAGCAAAATTTAGAACTTTTGGGAGATATGTAGTCCAAAGTTGCTTATCTGTATAATTTTAATTAGATTTTCTGTCACACACCACACAAAGTTTTAAATGATACACAGTTATTTCTAAAACTTATTTTTAAGTGGAACTAAATTTAAAGCATCAACTACTAAACCACCATTACAATAAATAGTAATTAGCAATATAATTACATATAACTGCATTCCAAACTAATTTGGGGAAAATAATTGTATATTCAAGATATTTAGCATATTTTATTTTAAAAAGAACGGTCAGAGATATTTTTCACCTGAGTTCAAAGAATGGGTGACTTCACTGAAGAATAAAATTAAATAATACATATAATATAGAAAACTGAAGGATTTAAATCTACTTTCAGATAAGTACTTCTGAATATTATAATTTGCATAAAAATAAAGTCTTCAAATAATGGTTTGCAGGAAACTGTTTCAAGGCAAAATTAGGCGGGCTTCATTTATATATTGTCCATATTTGAAATTCAAGTCTCTACTTTAGCTGTTGTTTATTTATAGACGAGTTATTGTATCTAATGTATATTGCTATGGTAGAGCAGGAAAGATACATCATTTTCTACTTACTAAAACCCTCTCAGCCACATTATGATTTAATATACAGCTGTATTGATTCTGGAAGCGATTTCCAGAGAACATTTTGGATACTCACTTACTAACAATAAACCAATCAGTGTAACATACCAAGGGTTATATTGCAGCATGTTACGTATTCTCTACTTACAAAAGAATAGAAAAGAAGGCTGGATATCTGGGTGATGATGTGTGAGCTCATTTCAATGGAATAAAATGATTTAAGAATTATTAAATGTCAGTTAATATCATAATTATCACAACTGAATATCAGTTACTATATGAAGTAACTCTCAGTTTATTTTCTAAAATTTCTTCTGAAGTTTAATTTTTAAAATACACTCAGGAAGATTTTCTAGTATTTTACATCTATTAGAAATTGTGCTTTGAGAAAAGATATTTTTGAGTCTCCAAAATGAATTTTAATTTATATATAAAATATAAAATATATATAATAAGGTGCTACTGTGTGATATGATGATGCATGTGTATACTGAATAGTTGTTAAGTCAGGTTAAATATATCTACTTCCTTGAACATTTATCATATCTTTATAGTGAAAACTTTCAAAATCATTTCTCCTTGCTTTCTAAAATACTATTTAATTGTCATTTAGAATCTATTTTTATTCATCTTCTCCCAGCCCCATTATTCCTGGCCCCTGGTTCAAATCATTCTATGCTCAACTTCTTTTAGATTTTTCATGCAAGGAATTATATGTCAGGTTTATTTCATTTATCATAATGAGCTCTACTTTTAGTTACTTTTTAATTTTAAAATGAAAGAACAAAATCATATTAACAAATGGACAGCCACTTACAAAGAAGCACAAAAAAATAGTACAATCAAAACAGAATTACAGAAAAGATGACAGAGAATTAACAATTGTTGTATTACATATTGATAACTTCAAAGTATATACTCAGCAAAACAAATATAAACATGAAAGTTTGGTCAAACAACTAATCATTAACTGATCCTTAAAACAACAGATGTCGGTAATACAACAATGTTAGCTATCCTGCATATATATATATATATATATATATATATATATATATATATACACATTTATAATTATCCCTTTCTTCCTTTTCTCTTTCTACTTATCCCAGTTGTTCTTTATTTTGAGCAGCTTCCTTTCATTTCACAATGACTATCATACCTTCCAATTTATATTCACACTTTCGGGTTCTTCCACTAGTGATACAGTATGTTGCTTACACATGCACATCTGATTTATCTCACTTATGTGTATGGTCTCTGTGACCATTTATCTATAAAAGCCTCACATTTGTCTTTCTTTATAGCTGAGTAATATTCCATTATATAAAAATGCCACAGTGTTTTTATCCAGTCCTCAGAGGATGGACATTTGGGTTGTTTCCATGACTCAGCTATTAGCAATTGTGCTGTTATAAACTTGGGTGCACATATATCACTCTGATACGATGTTTTCGGATATTCTGGGAAAATACCCCAAATGATAATAGCTGGGTTGAATGGGACCTCTAGACCTAGTTTGCTGAGGAATGTTCAAACTGATTTTCACAGTTGCTTCACCAGTCTGCATCCCCAACAGCAGTGGAGAAGAATTCCTATTTCTCCATAGCCTCAGCAGCATTTGTTATTGGTTGATTTCTTAATGCTAGCCATTCTTATTGGGGTTAGATGAAATCTCAGTGTTTTTTTCTTTTTTTTATCTTAAAATAATTTATTTTTATTAGTACATGTTTGCGGTACACAAGGTTATTTCTCATGTGGAGCGCGTACATGTACACAGTACCACTTGTTTGGAACTGGGAATTGAACCCAGGACCTCATGCTTGCTGGGCAAGCACTGTGCCACTGAGCTACACCCCTAGCCCTTAATACGCCTTAATTTCTTTTTAAATTCCCTTCCCCTCACCTCCCTTCCCTCAATCTCTTGATCACCTCCTCATTTGAGGAAAACTATCTCTGTACTCCCTGCTGTGTATCTTTATTTCACTCTTTGTAATCGGAGCTTGTCCTTTATTTTTATTTATTTATTTATTTTTTAAAAAATAAAAGCACAGAAACATATTAACAAACAGACACAAATTAGCATGAAAAATAGTACAATCAAAACTGATCTATAGACAAGGTGACATGGACTCAACAGTGGTTGTTGCTTTACCTATTGATATCTTCAAAGTGTATATATATGAATCCAGATACAGACATGCAAAATTGGTCAGACAATTAATCCTCTCAACAACAGAAAAACACAAAAAACAAAAAACCAAAGACAAAAAAACAAAACAAAACAAAAAAAACCACCAATAGTTGCTGCTTTGCATATTGATATCTTCGAAGTGTGTGTTCAGGATAACACACACAGACATACAAGATTGATCAAATAACCCGTCATCAATCATTCCTTAGCATTAAGTGATATAATACAATAGTAGAACCATGTTAGCCCTCCTGCATATATGTATATTCATATATACATACATACATTTTTGTCTCTTTCTTTTCTCCTTTCCCTCGTCCCATCTGTTCTTTGTTTTTGAACAGATTTCCTTCACGTCTCTTAGTTTATATTCCCACCTTCAGGTTCTTACACCAGTGATACAATATGATACCTGCACATGTACCGCTGATTTATTTCACTTATGAGTATGAACTCCAGTTTTGA